>JAVJIX010000086.1:2547500-2617500 GCA_036785185.1 Paratrypauchen microcephalus
TGCAATAACTCTTATTTTTAATCACAGCTTTCATGCGTCTTGGCATGCTCTCCACAAGTCTTTCACATTGTTCTTGGGTGACTTTATTCCACTCCTGGTGCAAGAACTGAAGTAGCTCAGCTTTGTGTTTGTGTTGGAATTCAACAGATGCTGGAATGGAATGGCTGTAATACATGTAGAGATGCTGATTTCAGGAAAAAAATGCAGTGGTCTCTTATTTTTTTCCAGAGCTGTATTATAAGAATGTCAAATGTTAAAATTATAGGTCAGTAAATTGTGTCTTGCCCAAACACACAATGACATACATGTGCTAGTCTAGCAGGGAGAATCGAACCGGCAACCTTTGTGTTACTGTCTGTCTTTGCTAACTATAATTACAAGAGTATATTTTGACATCTGCCCGGTGTATTTTTCCTCTCCCTCCTCTTGCGTTTCTCTCATTCTTCAGAGTTTTCCGTTTCCAAACCTCTCGTGCAGGTTAATAAAGCCATTGATTGACAACTGGATCAGGGCATCGATTCACTGCATCTTTATTGTTCTTTGGCCTTTTCTCTCTTTTTTTTCCTTCTCTCCTTCTCTCTCTCTCTCTCTGTCTGTCTTTTCTCTCTCCCCATCTTTAATTTCACTCTCTTCTCTAATCTATCTCTACTCCCGTCTCTCTCTCTCTCTTTCTGGTCTCTCCTAATGTCCTTTCTCCCCCTCCTGTCCTAGTCTCCTGTCCCTCATTCTCTCTCTCTCTCTCTCTCTCTCTCTCTCTCTCTCCCTATTATATATTCCTATTCCTCTTCCCACACTCTCTAGTTTCACTCAATCTCTTCTTTCCTCCCTCTCATCTCTATCACGTTACTCTCATCCCTTTCCTTTCTTTAACGCTTCTTCCTCTGTCCGTCCAACATCTATCTCTCTCCTCCCTCTCTCAGTCTCTCTCTCCATCCATCCCTTTTTTCCCTCTCTTCTCCTTCCCACCTTTTTCTCCCCCTACCCCTCTCCTCTCTCTCCTTATTCCCACTCTTCCATTTTCCCCTCTTTCTTTCTCCTTCTCTCTCCTGTATACCTCCTCTCTCTCCCTCTCTCTCCTCTCTTCTCTCCTCTCTCCCTCTCTCCTCTCTCCCTCTCTCCTCTCTCCCTCTCTCCGTCTCTCTCTCTCTCTCTCTCTCTCTCTCTCTCTCTCTCCTCTCCTCTCTCCGTCTCTCTCTCTCTCTCTCTCTCTCTCTCTCTCTCTCTCTCTCCCTCTCTCCGTCTCTCTCTCTCTCTCTCTCTCTCTCTCCTCTCTCCCTCTCTCTCTCCTCTCTTCTCCCCTCTCCCCTCTCTCCCTCTCTCCCTCTCTCCGTCTCTCTCTCTCTCCTCTCCTCTCTCCCTCTCCCCTCTCCCCTCTCTCCCTCTCTCCTCTCTCCTCTCCTCCTCTCTCTGTTTGTGGAGGTGAGTGGAGTGGAGGTGGTGTGAGGCTCTGACAGTGAATCATTCCACTTTTTTTTTTTTAGCAGGAAACACCGAGCGGAGGAGAAATGACGACACACACAGAGCACTGTTAGCTTATGCTGCCTATAGTTATAGTCTACACACTTTTAAGTAGAAATGTTGACTTTATTGTATCTGTTTAAGGTCTTATATTATAAAAAATGGATTCTTGTGAGTTTTACCCCATCATAAACACACCTGGAGTTGTGTTTTGTTTCATTCTCACGTGATTGAGTAACCCTTTATTCTTAATCTGTCTACTCTGTTCCACCTTGTGATGTCATGACGTGGTTGTTTTCAAGTTGACGGTTACCTTTGTTCAGTACACTACAAAAAAGCTTGTCCAAAATTAAAGATATAAACACTTAAATCTGTTAGAAAATGACTTAAAAGTCGTGAAATTATCTGTCCATGCAGCAAGATAATTTTACTTGACAAGTTATCTTAAAGGTCCCATGACATGGTACTTCTTGATGCTTTTATATGGCTCCTTAATGGTTCCCTAATACTGTAAATGAATCTTTCTTCAAAATCAACACTCAGTGCATGAGAAACAGAGATAAGATGAGAAAGAGTAATTTTTCTCTCTCTGAACACTCCATTATGGGAGTTGTTGCTTGAATGCAAATGAGGAGAAAAGAGATGGCCTATAGTAGAGGGTGGGGGCATGGCCAAACTCTCCGCTCTCAGCTCTCAGCTGTGCCCTCTGACCCATTTCTGTGTTTTTGCGCGGAGGAAGAGATGAGAAGCATTCCATTGAAAAATAAACACATTTCCACAGAAAATAAAATTAAACCACTGCTGTTCAAAGGTCCAGAGGCTCAGATAAAGGACTTCCGAGCCTAGAAACACTCGGACGTGCCTCCAGGCAAATAAAAAAACGCATTTCGCATTGCCTAGCGCATTCGCAGTCCAAACTCTCTGGGCGTGATTTACAGAGACGCTGAGTAGACACAGACGGTGGGGGTGGAGCTGCATTTTTCGATCTGACGTCAATAAGGTGCCTTGTTCAGAATCGCCCGTTTCAGCTCTGTTTTTTTCTAACGCAGAAAAGGTAAATGCTCAGTTTACACATTTCGCAACTTTTAGCCATGGGGGGGGGGGGGGCTAAACAGGGTAGGGGAGCTCACATTAACGTTCAAAAACCTCAGAAAGTGAACATTTCATGCCATGGGACCTTTAAATAAACTACCTCTACACTAGAATTAAGCAGTTTCTTACGGAAGTCGACAGAGGCCATATTCATAAGCAATATTTTTTCTTCCTTGTTATCCCGAGATAACAAGATAATTATTCCGTGATCTCGAGAAAACAACTGAAACGTCTACCACCACGTTGTGACAGTCTGACTTCGGGGCTATTTCTCATTCTGAATAGACGCGTTTTTGGTCATTAGAATGTCTGGAATAATAATCGATCAGCTGATAAGGCTACATCTTCATGTCGTCTGACCTACATCTCAGCTGTTTTCTCGAGATCTCAAGATAACAGTTTTGTTTTCTGGAGATTACAAATTAATTGTGCCATTATCTTGAGATCTCCAGTTAATTTTCTCGTTATTAAGGTGGAAAATAATCATTACAAACATGACCTCTGTCGGCTTCCGTAGTTTCTGAACTAGTAGGTAGATAATAAATCTGAAAACAAGATTAATAACCTGACAGGAGTTTTAAAATCTTGGCCAGACCAGAGAAATTTGCAGTGTAGACATTGGCAGTTCCAGGGATAAAATCATCCAAATGATTCTAGTAAAGGTGTGTGGAGTTTAAAAACACAGTAGAGCACTTCCTGTGTTACCACATGACATCACAAGGTGGAACAGACTGTCTTGCTCCTAGAACATATTGACAAAACACATGTCTAGTAAAATTAATTAATATTGATTCTGTCATGTGGGTTGGCATTTCAAATCTCTCTTTTTTTTACTATTTTTTTATATTTCTGTTGTGTCCTTTGGCAAGACACTCATTCCCATATAATCAATCAATCAATATAGAATTATAGAGAAGATTAACTGACATTGTTTTGATTATAATCATATATCCTATCATTGTGTCATTTGGAAAACATAATCTTGGACTACGTAAGTGAAAGTTAAACAGAATTAATGTAAGTTGTAACAGATTGCAATGCTTATTTTGTTTGCATAAAATTGTGACACAGATTTTGAAACATATTTCCTCCAAATGTTGTGCCTGCGGTTGGTGTGTGGATGTTTGTGGATAATTTTGTGTGTAGTAAAATCATTATAATGGATCATATTTTTGGAAATTTAGAGAGACAAAAATCCAGTTGGCCGTCGTTTTAATTAAGCCTCAAGCCATAGCCATGTGTGTGTGTGTGTGTGTGTGTGTGTGTGTGTGTGTGTGTGTGTGCGTGTGTGTGTGTGTGTGTGTGTGTGTGTGTGTGTGTGTGTGTGTGTGTGTGTGTGTGTGTGTGTGTGTGTGTGTGTGTGTGTGTGTGTGTGTGTGTGCGTGTGTGTGTTTAATACTGTAGAGTGTTGAAATCTGACTCATCTGCAGCCAGGCCAATACAGACAGATTTGTGCTTTGTTATTGTCTAAAGACTCCAAATACACAAATACAAGACAAGAAAAAGAGGTGGAGAGGAGAGAAAAAAGAGAAAGAGAGAGGGATGGGAGGTAAAGGGGAGAGAGGGAGGAGAGAGAAAGAGAGGGAGAAACAGAGAGAGAAGACTAGGGCTGTCAGTTTAACGCGTTAATTAGATTCATTCATTACACTGCAAATTAACGTGTTATAAAAATTAACGCAATTAATTATGAGCGGCAATTCAATTCGTGCGCATTTTAAATTTGGCGGGCGGCGAGCAAATCGCTGCCAGGGCCTTTGAACGGTGAGTTTATTTATAAAAAGAACGAAGATGGGACGATCAACAAGAAGCTTTTGTGAAAAAGAATTTTCCGATCACCGAAGCTGCTCCAGCCTGACGGATCATTTGAACGATAAACACGTCCGGACAAGTTCCAATGTTACCGGTGATAGAGCGAGCGCGAGCGCACTTCAACAAACCACCAAACCACAAAACAAACAAACCAACAAACAACCAAACAAACAAACCAACAAACAACCAAAATCAACATATCACCAAACCACCAAACCACCAAACCAACAAACCACCAAACCACCAAACCACCAAACCAACAAACCACCAAACCATCAAAACAACAAACCACCAAACCACCAAACCAACAAACCAACAAACCACCAAACTACCAAACCACCAAACCACCAAACCACCAAACCACCAAACCACCAAACCACCAAACCAACAAACCAACAAACAACCAAAATCAACATACCACCAAACCACCAAACCAACAAACCACCAAACCACCAAACCACCAAACCACCAAACCAACAAACCAACAAACCACCAAACCACCAAACCCAACAAAACCACCAAAACCACCAAAACCAACAAAACCAACAAACCAACAAACCAACAAACCCACCAAACCCACAAAACCCACAAAACCCACAAAACCCAACAAAACCAACAAAACCAACAAACCAACAAACCAACAAACCAACAAAATCAACATACCACCAAACCACCAAACCAACAAACCACCAAACCAACAAACCAACAAACCACCAAACCAACAAACCACCAAACCAACAAACCAACAAATCACCAAACCCACCAAACCCACCAAACCCACCAAACCCACCAAACCCACCAAACCACCAAACCACCAAACCACCAAACCCACCAAACCCACCAAACCCACAAAACCAACAAACCAACAAACCAACAAACCAACAAACCAACAAATCACCAAACCCACCAAACCCACCAAACCCACCAAACCCACCAAACCCACCAAACCACCAAACCACCAAACCACCAAACCAACAAACCAACAAACCACCAAACCCACCAAACCCACAAAACCCACAAAACCAACAAACCAACAAACCAACAAACCAACAAACCACCAAACCACCAAACCAACAAACCACCAAACCAACAAACCACCAAACCACGCTGGAAGAATTTGGGAAATGAATGAGCAAAGTGACCACAGAAAAACTGATGAACTCAATCACAAAGTGGGTTGCATCTCTCTCTCTCTCTCTCTCTCTCTCTCTCTCTCTCTCTCTCTCTCTCTCTCTCTCTCTCTCTCATGAGATAAACATGCGATTAATTTGATTAATTAATTACAAATCCTGTTATTAATTAGATTAATTTTTTTAATCGCCTGACGGCACTAATTAAGAGACGGGGGTGAGAGAATAACAAAGAGCAAGAGAGAGAGAGAGAGAGGGGAGGGGGGATGAGGGGGAGACATAGACAACATGGAAGAGAGAGAAGATAAGTTATTAAAAGAGAGAGAGAGATCATGGGAGAGAGAATAAGATAGGGAGAGTGAACAAGATGAGAGAGAGTAGGACGAGGGGAAAGGAGATAGAGGAGAGAGAGAATGAGAAAGAGATTATAAGAAACAGGGTTGAGAGAATGACAAAGTGAGAGAGAGAGAGAGAGAGAGAGAAAGGATAAGATATTGAAAGAGAGAGAGAGGTTCATGAGAGAAGATAAAGTTGGGGATAACGGGAAAGCAGAAAAGAGAAAGAGTAAGATATTAGGAGACAGAAAGAGAGAAGATAAGGGACTGGGAAAGAGATGAGCTAAAAGGATGAGAGAAAATAAAAGCAAAATAGAGACCGAAAAAGAGAAAGCATAAGAGAGAGGGAAACAGAGGGGGGGGTTGGGGACAGACCAAGAAAAAAGGAGAGAGAGAGAGAGAGAGAGAGAGAGTGAAAAAACTGTGGAGTGAGAGACCTGAAACTGCTATTAGCGGCTAATTCTGATACAAATTACACAATTAGCTGTGGCGTGCGGATGTGGGGCGAGCGAGAGGACGGAGTAACCTTGGTTTGATCAGCGGAGACGCACAGGCGGCGAGCATACGCGCCGTAACAGACTGAAAAATAATATAATCATTCTCTCTCTCTCTTTCACTGTCTGTCTTTCTCTCCCTGTCTCTCACTCTCTCCCTTTAACTCTCTCTCTATTTATCTCTCTGTCTCTCTTTCACTCTCTCTCTCACTCTCTCCCCCTCTCTCTCTTTCACTTTATCTATCTTTATCTGTCTTCACTCTCTCTCTCTCTCTCTCTCTCTTTCTCTCTCGGTGTCTCTTTCTTTCACTCTCTCTCACTTTCTCTCACTTTCTCTTTCACTCTCTCTATTGCTCTCTCTCTCTCTCTCTCTCTCACCGTTTCTCTCTTTCACTTTATCTGGCTTTATCTGTCTTTACTCTCTCCCTTTCTCTCTCTCTCTCACTGTCTCTCTCTCTCACTGTCTCTCTCTCTCTTTCTCTCTCACTGTCTTTCTCTTTCACTTTATCTGTCTTTGTCTGTCTTCACTCTGTCTCTCTCTCTTTCTCTCTCGGTGTCTCTTTCTTTCACTCTCTCTCACTTTCTCTCACTTTCTCTCTCTCACTGTCTCTCTCTCTCACTGTCTCTCTCTCTCTCTCTCTCACCGTTTCTGTCTTTCACTTTCTCTGTCTTTATCTGTCTTTACTCTCTCCCTTTCTCTCTCTCTCTCTCTCTCTCTCACTGTCTCTCTCTCTCCCTCTCTCTCTCTCCCTCTTTCTCTCTCTGTGTCTCTTTCTTTCACTCTCTCTCACTTTCTCTCACTTTCTCTTTCACTCTCTCTCTATTACTCTCTCTCTCTCTCTCTCACTGTTTCTCTCTTTCACTTTATCTGTCTTTATCTGTCTTTACTCTCTCCCTTTCTCTCTCTCTCTCTCACTGTCTCTCTCTTTCTCTCTCACTGTCTCTCTCTTTCACTTTATCTGTCTTTGTCTGTCTTCACTCTGTCTCTCTCTCTCTCTCTTTCTCTCTCGGTGTCTCTTTCTTTCACTCTCTGACTCTCTTTCTCTCACTTTCTCTTTCACTCTCTCTCTATTACTCTCTCTCTCTCTCTCACCGTTTCTCTTTCACTTTATCTGGCTTTATCTGTCTTTACTCTCTCCCTTTCTCTCTCTCTCTCTCACTGTCTCTCTCTCTCTCTCTCTCTTTCTCTCTCACTGTCTCTCTCTTTCACTTTATCTGTCTTTGTCTCTCTCTCTCTCTCTTTCTCTCTCGGTGTCTTTTTCTTTCACTCTCTGACTCTTTCTCTCACTTTCTCTTTCACTCTCTCTATTACTCTCTCTTTCTCTCTCTCTCTCACTGTCTCTCTCTTTCACTTTATCTGTCTTTGTCTGTCTTCACTCTGTCTCTCTCTCTCTCTCTCATTCTCTCTCGGTGTCTCTTTCTTTCACTCTCTGACTCTCTTTCTCTCACTTTCTCTTTCACTGTCTCTCTATTACTCTCTCTTTCTCTCTCTCTCTCACTGTCTCTCTCTCTTTCACTTTATCTGTCTTTGTCTGTCTTCTCTCTCTCTGTCTTTCTTTCTCTCTGCTTCTCTCTTTCACTCTCTCTCTCTCTCTCTCTCTCACCCTCTCTCTCTCTCTTTCACTTTATCTGTCTTTGTCTGTTTTCTCTCTCTCTGTCTTTCTTTCTCTCTGCTTCTCTCTCTCTCTCTCTCTCTCTCTCTCTCTCACCGTCTCTCTCTCTCTTTCACTTTATCTGTCTTTGTCTGTCTTCTCTCTCTCTGTCTTTCTTTCTCTCTGCTTCTCTCTCTCTCTCTCTCTCTCTCTCTCTCTCCACACATGTCAGTGTCTTGTATTGTTGTGTATACATTTGCACTATTGGCTCTGGAGCAGGTATTCCTTCCCGGTTAAACGGGAGTCTGGGTTTCACAGTGGATTGCTCGTTAGCCGCTAACACAATCAAATTTGTCTGCGCTCAAGAAGCCATTAATTCTAAGTGGACGATTCATTTAGCATTGTTAGCGCGCGGTTAGGGCTTCTGAGCATTAGCGCGTTGTGTGAGTGCGTTAAATGTAAAAAGCGACCACTGGGCCTTGCTTGACTTCATTAGGGTTACACCGAGTCGGACCAGTGGAGTGGTAATGAGAGACGCTCCAAACACCACTTCAGCCTCAGATATCATTAGAGCACTTTATAAAATATATACCTGATTATTATAACGCATTGGTTTATACTTCCAGACTCAAAGTGCACTTTAAATGTCGGTATTATTCAGCCACTCTTTAAAGGGCCATATTATGTTATTTTCTATAGAACTTAGACCAGAAAGGTGTTGTTAAAGGGACAGTGTGTAAGATTTTTACCCGTTAATTACCGAAATTGAAGATACCCATTCAAAAATACATTGTTTTCCAAGCCTTTTCACTTCCATCATGAAATCAAAGTATTCTTTTCGACTTAGATATAGTCACATAAAAGGGGGATTGACCCCATATAGAGGCAGCCATTTTGAATACGAGAGCTGCAGAAGGACATTTGGGCTCCGCCTTCGGCAAGGCTCGTGGTTTTGGGTAAACAACAACAAGCATGTTGCCGGATCACACGCCGTAATGGATCTAACACGTGTTTTGGACTAAATTGTTTTACTGGATTTTATTCGCTGGATCCTTACGGACAGATTGAGACCAAGCTTATGGTGAAATACAGAGTTTGACCTGTGCAAAGCCTTCAAAGGTAAGCAAAGTAACAAACCTCGTTTTGTGCTTTTCCGTATAAAAGCCCCATGTGCTCGGGGAGTGATTGTTGTGCCGGGAAATGAATTGCATAGTCAAAAAGAGGAGACTGTAAGGTTTCATTTGATGTGTAGATTGTCATGGTACATGATCGGGAATGTGTGTTTTCATGCGAAAAGAAAAAAAAAACAGTGAACAGGACCGCGTTTTATTTATACCGTAGTTGTCGGCGAGAGCTCGCACAGCTTAGTTTAGTTTAGTTTAGCCTTTATTTGAAGGGACAATGTACAGAGACATTAAGTTCATAAAAACAGAGATGTTCTGCACCAGATTATAGCTAAATAGCTAATTTCCATCTGCAGTCCCTGATTTACATGATTAAAAATACAATGCAATGAATAAAAATACAATACAATAGAACAATAAAATACCAATAAAATACAATACAATAGCACTCAAACAATCTCAGTAAAAACAAAAGTTCATAAACTCACTCTCTCCCAAAAACTCATTCACACACAGACATAAGCACATCTCATTCACATTATTTACAGGAACATTTGTCTTAAGCAAGAATAAGAAGGTGCTGTATTGGACTTAAATAGTTCAGTGCTGGCAGGTCTGACTATTCCATAGCCATTTTTTAAGTTCTGTGGTGAATATTGCATAGTTTGTTTGTTGTTTCAGTTCCGTTGGGAGATTGTTCCACTCCTTTATTGAATTATATGAAAAAGCTGTTTGTGCAAATGAGGTTTTACATTTTGGTAGAACACAGTGGCCCCTAGAAGAAGCTCGTGTGACTCTAGATGTCACCTCTGACGTGTACTGAACAAAGTGCTTAAGTGGTGCAGGTGCAGTGTTATTTAAAATTCTGTGTACCAATCGGATTGCAGCAAATCGTTGTATATTACTGAAGCTGAGCAGTCTGTATTTCTGTAACACATGGCAGTGGTGATGTGATCGTGGTTTCCGGTCCAAGGTTTTTAAAGCTTGTTTGTGCAGCGACTCTAGGGGTCCCAGAATAGTTTTTCCTGCTTGAGACCAGCAGGTTATACAATAATAAAAACGGGACATAATCATAGCATTATAAAAAGTTTGAGATGCCTCCAGTGTTAGTGAATTTCTAATGCTTTTAAAAGTTTTGATGTTGTACTTAAGACTTTGGCACATTTGCTTTACATGTTTTTTAAAAGTGAGACCAGAATCTAAAATGACACCCAAGTATCGGTATTCAGTGACATTATTGATCGCTTCCCCATTGACAGTGACATTTGGTAAAATACATTTTTTATGAGCGCCGGGTGCGCGCAGGTACGCCAGCTGTCCGCGTTACGGCGCGCCCCGGTGACCCTCGAGGTCTGCCGTAGCCAAAAGAGGAAGTGTATGGTACATACACCACCTATGCGCCACGAATCCTACACACTGTACCTTTAATAATAATAATAATGTTGTTTTCTCGTCACAAACATTTCTGGAGTTGTGTTTTGTTTCATTTACACATGTTTAACACACAAATCCTGTATATTTAGATTCTTCTCACACTGTTAATACAGGTGCTTAGTTGTTTTTAAACTCCATGCACCTTCACTAGAATCTTTTGGACGATTTCAGCCCTGGAATTGCCGATCACGACCGAACAAAAGCCAAAACCACCACTTCATGACATCAGAAGGTGGAACAGAGCATTTTGAGCTTTGGAGATGACAGAATAATAATCCAGCATTACTCAAACATGTGTAAATGAAACAAATCACGACTCCAGGTGTGGTTTTGAGGAGGTAACAACATTATAACATGGCTTAAAACTCACCTTTTTGCATAATACAGATGATTCCAGAGCCCTAGACAAAAAAAAAAACATTTTATCTTCAGTTAAACACCAGAAACTGTGTAGGAAAAATAAGTTAAAGTTACACAATGTTAAAACTGGAAATGAGGAGCTTGTTTTGACGGAGGAGGACATACCGGATTTGCTTTAGCTGGTTGTCTATCGGAGTATCCCACGATGCTTTGCGATGTGATGTCAGTCTGTTTGGCAATAACATTTAAAGCCTTGCCCAGTGGCACAATGTCTCATTAAGTAATCCCAGCAGCGGGGATTAGACTGAAAACCACTGGATTAGTGGACAAGTATTTAAAGTTGCTCCATTGTTTTGTAATCATCATAATTATAATTTGGATGTTTCGATAGTTTGATGCAGCTTCTATAATTGGACGTTTGAAATTGAAGTACCCTGTTTCTTACACTGTACACTTCAGTAATGTGACTAAATGTTATGGTGGAATACAGTTCTGGAAAAAAATAAGAGACCACTGCATTTTTTTTTTTCTGAAATCAGCATCTCTACATGTATTATAGCCATTCCATTCCAGCGTCTGTTGAATTCCAACACAAACACAAAGCTGAGCTAATTCAGTTCTCGCACCAGGAGTGGAATAAAGTCACCCAAGAACAATCTGAGTACATCTTCACCTAGAAGCCACGGGCCATTCTTTTGAGGACAGTGAAGTTCAGATCTTAGCCAGGGAAAAGAACTGGTTTGAGAGGGGAGTTAAAGGTCCGATGGCATGAAATTTTCACTTTCTGAGGTTTTTGAACGTTAATGTGAGCTCCCCTACCCTGTTTAGCCCCCCCCCCATGGTTAAAAGTTGCGACATGTCTAAACTGAGCATTTGCGATCCTTTTCTGCGTTACAAAAAATCGGAGCTCAAACGGGCGATTTTGAACAAGGCACCTGATTGACGTCAGATCGAAAAAAGAAATGCAAATGCAGTTCCACCCCCGTCTGTCTGAACTCAGCGTCTCTGTAAATCACGCCCAGAGAGTTTGGACTGCGAATGCGCTAGGCAATGCGAAATGCGTTTTTTTATTTGCCTGGAGGCACGTCCGAGTGTTTCTAGGCTCGGAAGTCCTTTATCTGAGCCTCTGGACCTTTGAACAGCAGTGGTTTGATTTTATTTTCTGTGGAAATGTGTTTATTTTTCAATGGAACGCTTCAAATCTCTCCTCCCGTGCAAAAACACTGAAATGGATCAGCTGAGAACTCAGAGCAGAGAGCTGAGAGCGGAGAGTTTGGCCACGCCCCCACCCTCTATTATTGGCTAGCTCTTTTCTCCTCATTTGCATTCAAGCAACAACGCCCAGAATAAAGTGTTTGAGAGAGATATTTATGACTCTTTCTCATCTTATCTCTGTTTCTCATGCACTGAGTGTTGATTTTGAAGAAGGATTCATTTACAGTATTAGGGAACCATTAAGGAGCCATATAAAAGCATCAAGAAGTACCATGTCATGGGATCTTTAAAGAGGCAATTTTTGTCAAAACAGACAAAAGAAACAATAGGGCAGACAGGTCAGGGCCAGAGGTGTGGGGACGGTCGTTAGGGTTGAATAGATATGCTAAACTAGACGCCAGAGAAATTCGAAAAACAAAAGAGAGAATCGCAATACAAATTAGTTGAGATAGTTTCAGAAGAATTCAGGGTAGTGGGCTCCTCCCTGCAGCTAGATATAAGCAGTGTCCAATCAGCACTCGAACCAGAACTGACGAAGCCTCTCGGATGAGCGGCGAAACGTTTTCGACCAAACAAACTTTGTCCAGTTGACAAATTGAATTTCTCCTTTTATCACCCAAGAACAATGTGAAAGACTTGTGGAGAGCATGCCAAGACGCATGAAAGCTGTGATGAAAAATAAGGGTTATTGCACCAAATATTGATTTCTGAACTCTTCTTAAGTGTAAACATTAGTATTATGTTGTTTTAAAATGAATTTGATCTTGTTTCTCTGCATTGTTTGAGGTCTGAAAACATGGATCTTTATTGTTATTTTGACCATTTGTCATTTTCTGCAAATAAATGCTCTAAACGATAATATTTTTATTTGGAATTTGTTCCTTTTGCCCAAACACATACCTATAAGTAGTAAAATCAGAAAAACTGATCATTTTTTTTCCAGAGCTGAATTTTACCACCATTTTTGCTTCAATTATCATTTATTCATAATATTCAGGGGTTTCAGCTTCTTGTTGTACGGTGCCATTTTGAGGACCGTTTTGACCATTCAAGAGACATTAAGTTTTGAAGGGTTAATCACTATGGCAACCATCTTTTCATCATTCAGGTTAGACTAATTTCTCTAACATATAGTTGACATAATTAGATTTAAGATTTTACAAAAAAAAATCTTGCCTAGTCTTTTCTGGTTTTGCAATTTTGGCGAAGTTTATGATTTTACTTCCTGGTTGGACATGGCCAGCGGACACGGCGTATGAGGAGGCGAGTTACTGAGCAACTAGAACGTAGGGGTCAAAGGGTCAAAACTTGCCTAAATTACACAATAGTTGTGATTTAACAAATAAAAATAAACAACAACACGGTTATTTTGTTAAATCAGTGTTTAAAGTGTCAGATAAATGCTTCCCTTGTGCGTGAATCGTTGTCGCATCTGTCAAAAGCACACATATGGGTCAAATGTTGAAGTGTATGCGGTGAATTCCAGATGTAAACATGATTTGTCGTTTCTTTCGGTGATCGCACACACATGTAGTTGTCACATGGACCTGTGGGAGTTCAGGGCTGAGTCTGTGTGCAGTGACCGTGGACTCGTGAGGAACATCTGGAGCTGGAGAACCAGGGATCAGGATCACACCACTGGAAACAAACAAACTAAACAAAAGAGAGACACTTCACATTATATTGTACTGTATGATTATTTTACATTTTACATTTTGATTTGGGATTTCAACAATGTAAAGAAAATGACGAAATTAGGCCCAGACTAAGCAAACAAACAAATAAACAAACAAACAAACAGCTAAACAAAAGAGAGACACTTCACATTATATTGTACTGTATGATTATTTTACAGTTTGGATTTTGATTTGGGATTTCAACAATGTAAAGAAAATGACGAAATCAGGCCCAAAGTAAACAAACAAACACACAAACAAACAAACACACAAACACACAAACAAACAGCTAAACAAAAGAGAGACACACATTATATTGTACTGTATGATTATTTTAAATTTTACATTTTGATTTGGGATTTCAACAATGTAAAGAAAATCACGAAATCAGGCCCAGAGTAAACAAACAAACAAATAAACAAACAAATACACAAACAAATACACAAACAGCTAAAGGACCACCCACACCTTATACTTATACATTTTCAATTCTACATAATTATACTTTACTTTTACTATTTTACTTATTTACATTTTGATTTCGGGTTGAATTATGTCAAAATATTGTCTTGAAATGTGTGTGAAATTTATATATTTTAAAGATAGCAGGAGAAGTTCAATTTGTCAACTGGACCAAGTTTGATTGGTTGAAAACGTTTCGCCGCTCATCCGAGAGGCTTCGTCAGCTCTAATAAGAATACTGGTAAGACACTTGCTTATATCTTGCTGTAGGGAGGAGCTACCTAGCTAACTACTTTCCGGAACTATCTCATTGGTTTCGGTCTTTTGGTGGTGAAAAAACAGGCGTGTAGGGATGAATAGGGATCGTTAAGCTAGACGCCAGAGAAACAAAAGACCGAAACCAATGAGATAGTTCCGGAAAGTAGTTAGCTAGGTAGCTCCTCCCTACAGCAAGATATAAGCAAGTGTCTTACCAGTATTCTTATTAGAGCTGACGAAGCCTCTCGGATGAGCGGCGAAACGTTTTCAACCAATCAAACTTGGTCCAGTTGACAAATTGAACTTCTCCTGCTATCATGGATTCTACCTGGACGACTGAGGGACTTTTCACGTATATATTTTAAACTAAATTAGAATTGGAAAATCTATTACCTTCCTTCTAATGCCTACACTACTTCTTTTGATCTATCTCTTTCTCTCTCCCTCTGAATCTCTCCATCTTCCTCTCTCCCTTTCCCCCCTTTCTCTCCTTCTCTCTTTCCCAGTCTCTTTCTCTCTCTCCTTTTTTCTCTTTCCCCTTTTCTGTCCTTCTCTCTTTTTCACTGCCTTTTTTCAATTTCTCTCTCCAACCTTCCCTCTCTTCCTTCCTTCCTCCCTCCTTCCTTCCCTCTCTCTCTCTCTCTCTCCCTCTCTCTCTCTCTCTCTCTGATACAGTGTAATGTGAGTTTGATTGTCCTGTGTTAATTCAGCACCTGCAGCCGACACACTGTAAAACAAAGAGACGAGTGTTTGACAAACTCAGCGATTATTCCCCCGATACAAACTCCGTCCTCCTGAAAGACAAGAGACGAAAGAGGAGAGGAGAGAGGAGAGAGGGAGAGAGAGGAGAGAGAGAGGAGAGAGGGAGAGGAGCTCAGTCCTCTTGAAAGACAAGAGAAGAAAGAGGAGAGGAGAGAGGAGGAGACAAGGAGAGAGGGAGAGAGAGAGGGAGAAAGGAGAGAGGAGGAGAGAGGGAGAGGACCTCAGCCCTCTTGAAAGAGAAGAGAAGAAAGAGGAGAGGAGAGAGGAGGAGACAAGGAGAGAGGGAGAGAGAGAGGGAGAAAGGAGAGAGGAGGAGAGAGGGAGAGCAGCTCAGTCCTCTTGAAAGACAAGAGAAGAAAGAGGAGAGGAGAGAGGAGGAGACAAGGAGAGAGGAGAGAGAGAGGGAGAAAGGAGAGAGGAGGAGAGAGGGAGAGCAGCTCAGTCCTCTTGAAAGACAAGAGAAGAAAGAGGAGAGGAGAGAGGAGGAGACAAGGAGAGAGGAGAGAGAGAGGGAGAAAGGAGAGAGGAGGAGAGAGGGAGAGCAGTTCAGTCCTCATGAAAGACAAGAGAAGAAAGAGGAGAGGAGAGAGGAGGAGACAAGGAGAGAGGGAGAGAGAGGGAGAGGAGAGAGGAGGAGAGAGGAAGAGCAGTTCAGCCCTCATGAAAGACAAGAGAAGAAAGAGGAGAGGAGAGAGGAGGAGACAAGGAGAGAGGAGAGAGAGAGGGAGAAAGGAGAGAGGAGGAGAGAGGGAGAGAAGCTCAGTCCTCTTGAAAGACAAGAGAAGAAAGAGGAGAGGAGAGAGGAGGAGACAAGGAGAGAGGAGAGAGAGAGGGAGAAAGGAGAGAGGAGGAGAGAGGGAGAGCAGCTCAGTCCTCTTGAAAGACAAGAGAAGAAAGAGGAGAGGAGAGAGGAGGAGACAAGGAGAGAGGAGAGAGGGAGAGAGGAGAGAGGGAGAGAGAGAGGAGAGGGGAGGGGAGAGGGAGAGCAGGTCAGTCCTCATGAAAGACAAGAGATGAAAGAGGAGAGGAGAGAGGAGAGAGGGAGAGAGAGAGGAGGGGAAAGAGAGTAGCTCACTCCTCATGAAAGACAAGAGACGAAAGAGGAGAGGACAGAGGGAGAGAGGAGAGGAGAGAGGGAGAGAGAGGAGGGGAAAGAGAGTAGCTCACTCCTCATGAAAGACAAGAGATGAAAGAGGAGAGGAGAGAGGGAGAGAGAGAGGAGGGGAAAGAGAGAAGCTCGCTCCTCATGAAAGAGAAGAGACGAAAGAGGAGAGGAGGGAGGGAGAGCAGCCCAGTCCTCTTGAAAGACAAGAGAAGATAGAGGAGAGGAGAGAGGAGGAGACAAGGAGAGAGGAGAGAGGGAGAGAGAGAGGAGGGGAAAGAGAGTAGCTCACTCCTCATGAAAGACAAGAGACGAAAGAGGAGAGAGGGAGAGAGAGAGGAGGGGAAAGAGAGTAGCTCGCTCCTCATGAAAGACAAGAGACGAAAGAGGAGAGGAGAGAGGGAGAGAGGAGAGGAGGGGAAAGAGAGTAGCTCACTCCTCATGAAAGACAAGAGACGAAAGAGGAGAGGAGAGAGGGAGAGAGGAGAGGAGGGGAAAGAGAGTAGCTCACTCCTCATGAAAGACAAGAGACGAAAGAGGAGAGGAGAGAGGGAGAGAGGAGAGGAGGGGAAAGAGAGTAGCTCACTCCTCATGAAAGACAAGAGACAAAAGAGGAGAGGAGAGAGAGAGAGAGGAGGCGACAAGGGGAGAGGAGAGGAGAGAGGGAGAGAGAAAGAGGGGAGGGGAGAGGGGGAGAGCAGCTCAGTCCTCACAAAAGACAACAGACGAAAGAGAGGAGGAGAGAGGAAAAGGAGGTGAGAGAAAGGGAGAGAGAAAGAGGCGAGAGCAGAGAGGACAAGAGAGAGAGAGCAGCTCAGTCCTCACCAAATACAAAAGACAAAAGAGGAGGAGAGAGAGGAATAGAGGAGAGAGAGCGGAAGGGAGAGGATAGGAGAGATGGAAGAGAGAGGAGAGAGAAAAGAAAGGAGAGAGAGAGTGAAACCTGCTCTTCTGAAGACACAGATTTTATAACAAACATTTGAGTTCTGTTCAGGTTAAATACAGAAAGACAACGGAAAATGATGGAAAAGCTACAGTTCCTAAATTGTAACTACTACTATTGTAACTGCTACTACAAATACTACTACTACTACTACTACATATACTTTTTGGTAGGCTATTGATTTTACTCAGTTGGACTCATCTCACAACAAGGTTAATTTATTCTATTTATTGGGCTGGATAAAAATTTAAGAAAATATTCCTAAATTATGCTGCTACTATATTACTGTTACTACTACTACTACTACTACTACTACTACTACTACTACTACTACTACTACTACTACTTTTTGTTAGGCTATTGGAATTTTACTCATTTGAACCCATCTCGCAATAAGGTTATTCTTTTTTACTAAGATAAAAAATATTGGTTACTATTCCAAATTTTGCTACTTCATACTATTACTACTACTGCTACCACTACTACTACTACTATTCAATACTTTTTAATATTGAAATTTCGCTTTGTAAGTATTTCTTTTAGTGAAAAACAGTGTTAATTAATCACCTGTTAAATGGAAATCATCACTTCTGGTTGTATTAGTATAGTATAGTATGTGCTGTATTTAGAATTTTGCCCCGTACACATTTGAAATCCTGAAATCAAATTACAGCAATTTACATCAAAATCATCACTGTTGATTTTAACTTTGCAGTGTATCCATGGTAACAACCCCAGCAGAGCAGCTGTGATCCGAGGTTTGGAAAATTACGACTAATTACATTTTAATTTCAAAATTTGAATTTGAATTTGCGCAGTTGTTTTCTGTTTGCATCGAGTAATTTAATTTAATCCTTATAACAAACGTTACAGCAGCTCCTCAGATTTAAATAAATACTTTTAACCTTTTAACCCCCACACAGTATATTTTATATACATATATATATTTTTTTGTTCCTGTTATTATTAACACACACATTTTTACCGACTGAGATTCAGAAAAAAGAAAAAAAATGCTTTGACATGTGCCAATCCAAGTATATAAAGAATATGCAGGGAGACACAAGTTCGGGTCATAAAAGATTCTAAAGTAAATCTTGTACTTATGGAATGGAAAAAGGCCTCAAAATAATAAAATAAAAATATATGAGTGAGAATTCCCATAGTTTTCCAGCTTTGACAATCAGAGCACATGTCCTCTGTGCATAAACAGATGTGCATTATCACACTCCTCTCTTTCTCTCTCTACTCTCTCTTTCCCTCTCTCTCTCCATCTGTCCTTCCCTCCCTGTCCTCTCTTTCTATCTCCGTCTATTTCCCTCTCTCATTATTTCTCTCTCTCGCATTCCATTTCTATCCCTTTCTCTTCTCTCTTCATGTCTCCATTTTCCTCTCTCTCGCTGCTTCTCTCTATTTATATATCTATCTACCTCTTTGTCTCTCTATCTCTATCCCCGCCCTCTCTTCCTCCCTCTCTCTCCTCTCCCTCTCGCTCACCTCACTTTCTCTCTCTCCCTCCCTCCCTCTCTCTCTCTCCTCTCTCTCTCCCCTCACTTTCTCTATCTCTCTCTTCTTCTTTTCTCTCCCCTCCCTCCCCCTCTCTCTCCCTCTTTCTCTCTCTCTCTCCCCTTCTCTCTTTCTCCCTCCCTCCCTCCTACCTACCTCTCTCTCCCTCACTTTCTCTCTCCTCTCCTTTTCTCTCTCTCCCTCTCTCTCTCCTCTCCCTCACTTCCCCCTCTCTCTCTCTCCCTCCTCCCCCCTCACTTTCTCTCTCTCTCTCCTCCCCTCTCTCCTTCTTTTCTCTCCCTCCTCTCCCTCTCCCTCACTTTCTCTCTCTCTCTCTCTCCCTCTCTCTCACTCTTTTCTCTCCTCCCCCTCTCCCTCACTTTCTCTCTCTCTCTCTCCCTTCCCTCTCTCTCCCCTCCTCCCCCTCTCCCTCACTTTCTCTCTCTCTCCTCCCGCTCTCTCCTTCTTTTCTCTTCTCTCCTCCCCCTCTCCCTCACTTTCTCTCTCCCTCCCTCTCTCACTCTTTTCTCTCTCCCTCTCTCCCTCACTTTCTCTCTCCCTTCCTCCCCCTCTCCCTCACTCTCTCTCCTCTCTCCTCTCTCTCTCCTTCTCCCCCCCTCCACCTCGCCCTCACATCTGGCAGCTGTGCTCTCTGTTCTCTCTCCTCTCTCTTCTCTCTGTTATCTCTGTACTTAGTTAAATCACATTACTTCGAGCCTGGTGCTTCTAACGAGGTGCTTCTGGCGTTTCCACGGCGGCTCGCTCCGGCGGCCCGGCGTTAGTGCGAGCGACACTTACAGCGTGTTAACAATTACTCAACGATTCTTCCTCCCGTTTCACACACTCTGACCTTTGACCTTGTTAGCGGTTAGCCACACGCCGCCCCGCTGAGCTTGTTCCGCAATTAACGGCGGCTCAGGTGCGCCGTTTATGGAGATCTGCAGACGCTGATTGAAAGTCAAATTGAATTTTGGTGAAATTAAAGAGGAGGGAGGAAGACAACAGCGAGGGAGTGCACCGGGACCGTTTTTCAAAATGAAAGACAACGATAAAAGATGAGATGCCTGATTTTAAACTGTGAAAAGAGGAAGTGGATGTTTAAGGTCGTTTTCACACCTTTTCACACAGAGTTCGTTTGCTCCTTTGATTCGGACCTTTTGGGCTGGTGTGAATAAAAACCAAAAATCTCTATCCGGAGCAAACAAGTGAACCGAGACCACCTAAAAAGCTCGGTCTCGGCACAGTTCCATTCGAACTGTGGTGCGGTTCGTTTGAGGTGAGAATGCAGAACGGACTTAACCTGGGAAATCCCAGGCTGCTTTCGTTCGTTCCGATCTGAAAGACAGCCTGGCGACTATGGCAAGCGAGCTCTCCCGATTCTGGGAGCCAATCAGAGAGCGGGGAGGGGTGAAAAGACGGTGACGTGTACTACGTGACAAACGGAAGCTTGTAGTTTGAACTGACAACTGACATGATTGGCTATGGGCTATGTATACGCCAAATGATAGACATTCGTAACGCCCAATAAACGGCCGTTGGCGATCGTAAACCACACCTCTGGTACGAGATATTTCGAAGGTGGCTCCCAGACCATATCTCACTTGTGATATGGTCAGGTGTAAACCAGGCAAGGCCGGACTCGATCCGACACAAGTTGGCTTTTGGTACTTAACGAGCTCCCGTCGTATGTTGAGCATTATGGGAAACCGAGGCTGACGAAACAAAACGAAATGAAACTTACAAGGCTTACGTACATTTTGCGTGAAGAACAAGAGTCTCTCCCTCCCTCTCTCTCTCTTTTTCTATTTATTTCTCTCTCCCTTCATCTCTTTCCTCTCCCTCTCTCCCTCTTTTTCTATTTATTTCTCTTTCCTTTCATCTCTATCCCCTCCGTCTCTCTTTTCTATCTCTTCATCTCTCTCTACATATTTATATTTTCTCTCACTCTCCATCTCTATCCCCCCTCTCTGTTTTTTTATTTCTACACCTCTCTCGTTTTATCCATCTATTTATCTCTCTCCCTTTTTCTCTCTTTCTGTCTCTTTGCATCTCTATTCCCTTGCTCTCTCATTTTTATCTGTCTCACTCCCTATGTCTTTCCATCGCTCTCGCTTTCCCTTCCTCTTTACCTCTTCCCTCTCTTTTCTATCCATCTGTATTTCTCTCTCTTCCTCCCTCTCTCTTTTCTCTCTCTCTTTTCCTTTCTCTCTACATCTCTCCCCACTCTTTTCCATCTCTCAGTGTCTCTCCCGCTCTCTTGACTATCACTATCTCTCCCTCTCTCTCTCCCTTGTTTCTATCTCTTCATTCTTCTCTCTCTCCCTCCCCCTCTCTCTCCTTCTTTTTTATCTACCTCTTTCACTCGCTCCCTTTCTCTCTCCCTCTCTCCTCCCTTTCTCTCCCTCTTTCTCTCTCCTCTCCCCCTCTCTTCTCTCACTCCCTCTCTGTCTCCCTCTGTCCTCCCTTTCTCTCCCTCTCTTCCTCCCTCTTCCTCTCTCCCTCTCTCCACCCCCCTCCCATCCTCTCTCTTCCTCCCTCCCTCCCTCTCTCTCTCCTCTCTCCCCCCTCCTTCACTTTAAAGGTTCCATATTTCGCTATTTTCTGATCTAAAACATCATCAAAACAAAACGTACCTGGAGTTGTGTTCCGTTTCATGTTTCACACACAAACCCTGCATATGCTCCACTGTGTTTTTAAACTCCACACTCCTTCACTAGAATTATCTCCCTTTCTCTCCCTCTCAATCTCTCCCCTTCTCTCTTCCCCCTCCCTCTCTCTCCTCTCCCTCTACTCCCTCTCCCTCACTTTCTCTCTCTCTCTCTCTGTCTCTCCCTCCCTTTCTCCTCCCTTTTTCTCCCTCCCGCCCTGTCTCCCCTTCTCTCTTCTCCCTCCCTTTCTCACTCCCTCCCTCCCTCCCTCCCTCCTCTCGCTCATCACTTTCTCTCTCTCTCTCTCTCCTATCTCCTTCTTTTCTCTCCCCTCCTCCCCGTCTCCCTCACTTTATCTCTCCCTCTCTCTCTCCTCCCCCCTCTCTCCCTCACTTTCTCTCTCTCGCCTCCCCCCTCTCTCCTTCTTTTCTCTCTCTCTCCCCTCCCTCTCTCCCTCACTTTCTCTCCCTCCTTCTTTTCTCTCCTCTCTCCTCCCCCTCTCCCTCACTTTCTCTCTCCCTCTCCCTCACTTTCTCTCCTCCCCCTCTCTCCCTCTTTCCCCACTCCACACTCCTTCACTAGAATCATTTGGAAGATTTCAGACCTGGAATTGCTCATTTCTCCTGAACTAAAGCGAAAAGGAGCTGATAATTTAAGAACTACACCACTTCATGACATCACGAGGTGGAACAGAGCGTTTTGAGCTTTGGAGATGTGGATAGACTCAATAACGTTTTACTCAAACATGTGTGAATGAAATAAAACACAACTCTGGGTGTGTTTTTGAGGAGGTAACAGCATTATGACAGGGTTAAAACTCAAGAATCCATTTTACGTTTTTCTTTTTTTACTTTTTTTTTTACTTCTAAGTTTACGTTTTTGTATCTCGAAGGACTGGAAACAGACAAATATATTTGCATTCACTTCTATTCTAAAAATCACCACATGAGAGAGAGGGTCTTTCTATCTCTCCCTCTCTCTCTCCATCTCTATTCCCTCACTCTCTTGTTTCTCTCGGTACCTATTTCTCCTTCCCTATTTCCTTCTTTCTCTCTCTTTCTCTCCCCTCCCTCTTTATCTCTTCTCTCTCTCTTTTCTGTCTCTTTCTAACTCTTCCTCTCTTGCTCTCTGCCTCTTTCTCTCGCCCTCTCTCCATCTTTATTCCCTCACTCTCTCATTTATCTCTCCCTATTTCTTCCTGGTTTAGTCTGGTTTAGTCCTGCTTTAGTCCTGGTTTAGTACTGGTTTAGTTCTGGTCTAGTCCTGGTTTAGTTCTGGTTTAGTTCTGGTTTAGACCTGGTCTAGTCCTGGTTTAGTCCTGGTTTAGTCCTGGTTTAGTCCTGGTTTAGTCCTGGTTTAATCCTGGTTTAGTCCTGGATTAGACCTGGTCTAGTCCTGGTTTAGTCCTGGTTTAGTCCTGGTTTAGTCCTGGTTTAGTCCTGATTTAATCCTGGTTTAGTCCTGGTTTAGACCTGGTCTAGTCCTGGTTTAGTCCTGGTTTAGTTCTGGTTTAGACCTGGTTTAATCCTGGTTTAGTCCTGGTTTAGTCCTGGTTTAGTCCTGGTTTAGTCCTGGTTTAGACCTGGTTTAGACCTGGTCTAGTCCTGGTTTAGTCCTGGTTTAGTCCTGGTTTAGTCCTGGTTTAGTCCTGGTTTAGACCTGGTCTAGTCCTGGTTTAGTCCTGGTTTAGTCCTGGTTTAGTCCTGGTTTAGACCTGGTCTAGTCCTGGTTTAGTCCTGGTTTAGTCCTGGTTTAGTCCTGGTTTAGACCTGGTCTAGTCCTGGTTTAGTCCTGGTTTAGTCCTGGTTTAGTCCTGGTTTAGTCCTGGTTTAGTCCTGGTTTAATCCTGGTTTAGTCCTGGTTTAGACCTGGTCTAGTCCTGGTTTAGTTCTGGTTTAGTCCTGGTTTAGTCCTGGTTTAGTCCTGCCCAGAATGAACAAATAAATGTCCGATGGATGTTTAAAGTTTCCCGACGACGCCATGGCAACGCTTTTCTTTGTAATAATGGTAATAATTTGGTCAGTTTTTGGTAAAATTTCCAGATAAAGTCTTCGTAAACTAGAAAATTATCTCAAAGCTGGAGTGTGAAGCTGCGTTTTGAGGCGAGAGATTTTTTTTTTTTTTTTTGCATTTTAATTTGGCGCGTTTTTTTCGTTAGCATAGAGCTATCAGTGGGAGATCCTTCACACAGGCTGTTCAAACATGGCTTAAAAGGCGCTTATCTCCCTAAAGGTTAATGAGGAACAGTGGCTGGGTTTGTGCGAATAAAAACACACACAAACACACGCAGCGGTGATATAATCCCGCCTTCTGAAAAATCCAAAAAAGACTTAATTACTTCAGCGTTTGATGTGGGGAAAAAAAAAAAAAAAAATCCAGATGAAATCACAGCTCTTTTGCAGGACTCGGATTTTGACTTTTCTAGTGGTATAGATGTTATTGCTTTATCTGGAATGTTTCACAGTGTGGCATTAACCTTTCTATCTTCATGGAGACCAAACCAGACCAAGTTACAGGTCAGATCTGCGGAGAGGCGACCCCCCATGTCTGTTTTTCTAGATATTTTTGAGCTCTAATACTACCTGTAATTGAATAAATGTAAAGTAGAGCTGTTTAATGTCACACTGTGGGACATTCCAGGCAGAGCAATGACGTATCCATAGTAACAAGAAGGTGACGGACCCTAAAAGAAAAGTTACATAGTGCAGCTTTAAAGATACACTGCACTCATAGGTTTGGTTTGGTCTAGAACTGGACCAAACCAAACTTTGCTCTGTGGTTTCTGAAAGGTGCTTATAAACTCATCACCGTGAATAATTAGGTCTAGTCCTGGTTTATTCCTGATTTAGACCTGATTTAGACCTGGTTTAGTCCTGGTTTATTCCTGATTTAGACCTGATTTAGACCTGCTTTAGTCCTGCTTTAGTCCTGCTTTAGTCCTGGTCTAGTCCTGGCTTAGTCCTGGTTTAGTCCTGCGTTAGTCTTGGTTTAGTCCTGCTTTAGTCCTGGTTTAGTGCTGGTCTAGTTCTGGTTTAGTCCTACTTTAGTCCTGATTTAGACATGATTTAGACCTGGTTTAGTCCTGCTTTATTCCTGGTTTAGTCCTGATTTAGTCCTGGTTTAGTCCTGGTCTAGTCCTGGTTTAGTCCCACTTTAGACCTGGTTTAGTCCTGGTCTAGTCCTGGTTTAGTCCAGTTTAGACCTGGTTTAGTCCTGGTTTAGTCCTGGTTTAGACCTGGTTTAGTCCTACTTTAGTCCTGGTTAAGACCTGGTTTAGTCTGGTTTAGTCCTGCTTTAGTGCTGGTTTAGTCCTGGTCTAGTCCTGGTTTAGACCTGGTTTAGTCCTACTTTAGTCCTGGTTTAGTCCTGGTTAAGACCTGGTTTAGTCTGGTTTAGTCCTGCTTTACTCCTGCTTTAGTCTTGGTTTAGTCCTTCTTTAGTCCTGGTTTAGTTCTGGCTTAGTCCTGGTCTAGTCCTGGTCTAGTCCTGGTTTAGTCCCAGTTTAGACCTGGTTTAGACCTTGTTTAGTCGTACTTTAGTCCTGGTTTAGTCCTGGTTAAGACCTGGTTTAGTCTGGTTTAGTCCTGCTTTAGTCTTGGTTTAGTCCTTCTTTAGTCCTGGTTTAGTTCTGGTTTAGTCCTGGTCTAGTCCTGGTCTAGTCCAGGTTTAGTCCCAGTTTAGACCTGGTTTAGACCTGGTTTATTCATACTTTAGTCCTGGTTTAGTCCTGGTTAAGACCTGGTTTAGTCTGGTTTAGTCCTGCTTTAGTCTTGGTTTAGTCCTTCTTTAGACCTGGTTTAGTCGTACTTTAGTCCTGGTTTAGTCCTGGTTAAGACCTGGTTTAGTCTGGTTTAGTCCTGCTTTAGTCTTGGTTTAGTCCTGCTTTACTCCTGCTTTAGTCCTGGTTTAGTCCCGCTTTAGTCTTGGTTTAGTCCTGATTTAGTCCTGGTTTAGTCCTGGTTTAGTCCTGGTCTAGTCCTGGTTTAGTCCCAGTTTAGACCTGGTTTAGTCCTACTTTAGTCCTGGTTTAGTCCTGGTTAAGACCTGGTCTAGTCTGGTTTAGTCCTGCTTTAGTCTTGGTTTAGTCCTGCTTTAGCCCTGGATTAGTTCTGATCTAGTCCTGGTTTAGACCTGCGTAACATTTCTAGTAGAGGGTCCACCACTTGCTTGTCTCCATGGAAATGTTATTGCTTTATCTAGAATGTTCCACAGTACAGATTAAACCTATCACAAGGTAAACAAACAGGTTACAGTTACTATGGTACATTACAGTTCAGATCTGTGGAGAGTCGTCCACAGAAGGAATTACTGTATTTATGAGCAACAGAAACACCCATAATGAACAAATAAATGTCCGATGGATATGTTTAAAGTCATATCATGGAACATTCCAGGCAAACCAATAACATCTCCATGGAGACAAGCACGTAGGAGCGACTTTAAAGCTCCTGTATGTGATTTTTTTTCCCCGTATATTTGAGCAAAATATTGTATGTCTTGCCCCAGCACATATATATATTGTATAAGCAGCTCTTGAGGTCAAAACAAGTTCACGGTGCACTGCCTGCATCCAATTGTAAAACATTTTATTGTACGATAATCAGGAAGTGCTCGTTAGCATGCTAGTATCTAGTTGATAGCATTACTGTGACTGTCACACTTTGCTCTGTGGTTTTTGAATGTTGTGAAAGGTGCTTATAAACGTGAATAATTAGGACGCTCAGAAAGCATAAGGTGAGAGAGGATTAACTTTAAACTCCTCGTACACAGTACACAGTATTTAATATCTGATTAATGAAAATGTAAGAAAGCACATTCATTTTGTTGTAAAATGTGTTTTTTTTGTGTAAATTTCTCCCAGATTAGGCTACATTTATATGACGACGGTCTGAACAGAAGAAGCAAAAGTGGCGTCGGGTCTTCACTTTTTATTCCGAGTTTAGACGAGCGTTTTCGGGAGGAAATCTGCGTGCATACGGTGTGCGGAATTCGATTGGGTATGCATGCCAGGCGGCTAGGTGGCGCTGTGATACATTATCACTATGTCCATGCGCATGCATAGAATCTTCCTTCTTCTCATCTGCGCCGCGAAAAGTAAAACAAAACATGGCTATCGGTAGCAAAAAATTGTGTCGTCAGATGAAGAAATTCAACTATTGCTTCAGACCACGTTAGACTACATAGCAACAAAGGCGCGACAAGGTGTGGACTGGGAGTCCTGCCAAACAAAGTACACTGATATATGGACCGATGTGACGTAAACGTGTATGCGACGTCAGCAGATTTGACCAGAGTTTTGCGTCTTGGGCAGTGTGGATGAAAACGCTACGGCGGAGCGTATTCAAGTTTTTCACGTTGGAGGGCGGTTTTAAGCCCCCAAAACGCCGTCACCGTCTAAACGAAAAGCATTTCTGATCAAATATTTTCTCGTTTTTACCCGTAAGCGTTCTCGTGTAAACAGGCCCTGAGACTCTCTAAAACAGAACTCTACTTCCCGTAATTTTAAACATATTTTTCAGCTTTTCTTCAGCAACGACTTCATGATTAGCATCAAACTATAATTTATATTTACAACAGCTATTATCCCACCGAGTTAAGTCAACATTAGAGAACTACAGAAAGAGAATTGAACTAAAACGTCCTTCCTAGAATAGTCCCATCCCAACAGTGTGGAACCTCTGGCCCATTTGTATTTGTACTTGTGCTTTTCTACAACTCATGAACAAAGTTAAAGTGTACCGCGGCGACCTCAAAACGCTCCATATTACCTCGGAGTTGTTCCACTTACCTCCCCCCCGTCACCTCGTGCCCCCTGCCCCCCGTACTTAAGTGTGTTCCAGTGTGTTGTTAGAGCTAAATGAATAGGGTCCACAATAGCTCTAAATCATTGTCTGGAGCGGTTGTGGTAGATTTATGGTACTGCGATGGAGAGTATTGTAAGGCGAGGCTGTACATGATGTCCGCGTGCTTTATCGTCTGCGGGGAGCTGTGTTTCTCGGCGTTATCAGGCGTGAGGGTGCGGGCGCGCTGCCTCAGCTAAGACCTGAGCTGTGCCGGAGAGGAATTAGCATCTTTGTTTTTATAGCAATGGAGTAAAGAGTTTCTGAATCTTTCACGTTCATATTTGGTTTAGTCCTGATCTGTGGGGGAACGTAATGAAGTAAATGGTGCATCATGTAACTTTTCTAGTGGAGGGTCCGTCACCTGCTTGTTTCTATGGATACGTCATTGCTCTGCCTGGAATGTCCCACAGTGTGACATTAAACTGCTCTACCTTACGTTTATTCAATTACAGATTGTATTTTTAAGCTATAAAAAAAGCTAGAAAAACAACATTCTGACTGTGAGTAGGGTCGCCTCTCCACAGATCTGACCTGTAACTTGATCTGGTTTGGTCTCCATGAAGATGGAAAGGTTTAAAGCCATACTGTGAAACATTCCAGACAAAACAATAACATCTCCACAGAGAAAAGCATTTGATAGACCTTCCACCAGAAAATAAACAATACACCTTTAAATTTGAGGTGTGTGTACTTTACGTAAATAGATTTTAAACACATTTGAGAGCAGTATTTGTACTTTCTACACCACTACATGTTTGAACTGGACTGAAAATTTAAAGTATTTTTATTATTATTATTGTGTGAGACCCGCTGAAGGGCCTGAGGGGCTTATTTTTTAACACATTTGTAGTTTGAGCAAACACAAAAAAATAATAACAGCGATGTTTTTTCAACACAAGTCACTACATTTGGAGCCTTATAAGACCTCAGAATGTACATGAAATACTTTCACGTTTCACTCTTTAAGTACATTTTTCAACTGGTACTTTAATACATTTACTTAAGTTCATTATTTATGATACTTTTACATTTACTTGAGTTTTATTTTTGGTCCAGTATTTCAACAAAACTGAGTACTTCTTCCACCACTGGTCCTGATAGGTTTGGTTTGGTCCAGTTCTAGACCAAACCAAAACTTTGTCCTGTGGTTTTTAAAAGTTGTGAAAGGTGCTTATGAACTCATCACCGTGAATAATTAGGTCTAGTCCTGGTTTAGTCCTGGATTAGTCCTGGTTTAGTCCTGGTTTAATCTGGTTTAGTCCTGGTTTAGTGCTGGTTTAGTGCTGATTTAGTCCTGATTTAGTCCTGCTTTAGTCCTGATTTAGTCCTGGTTTAGTCCTGGTTTAGTACTGGTTTAGTCCTGGTCTAGTCCTGCTTTAGTCCTGGTCTAGTCCTGCTTTAGTCCTGGTCTAGTCCTGCTTTAGTACTGCTTTAGTCCTGCTTTAGTCCTGGTTTAGTCCTGGTTTAGACCTGGTTTAGACCTGGTTTAGACCTGGTTTAGTTCTTCTTTGGTCCTGCTTTAGTCCTAGTCTAGTCTTGGTCTAGTCCTGGTTTAGTACTGGTTTAGACCTGGTTTAGTCCTTCTTTAGTCCTGGTTAAGACCTGTTTTAGTCCTGCTTTAGTCCTGGTTTAGTCCTGGTTTAGTCCTGGTTTAGTACTGGTTTAGACCTGGTTTAGTTCTTCTTTGGTCCTGCTTTAGTCCTAGTCTAGTCCTGGTCTAGTCCTGGTTTAGTACTGGTTTAGACCTGGTTTAGTCCTTCTTTAGTCCTGGTTAAGACCTGTTTTAGTCCTGCTTTAGTCCTGGTTTAGTCCTGGTCTAGTCCTGGTTTAGTACTGGTTTAGACCTGGTTTAGTCCTTCTTTAGTCCTGGTTAAGACCTGTTTTAGTCCTGCTTTAGTCCTGGTTTAGTCCTGGTTTAGTCCTGGTTTAGTCCTGCTTTGGTCCTGCTTTAGTCTTGCTTTAGTCTTGCTTTAGTCCTGGTCTAGTCCTGGTTTAGTCCTGGTTTAGTCCTGCTTTGGTCCTGCTTTAGTCTTGCTTTAGTCTTGCTTTAGTCCTGGTCTAGTCCTGGTCTAGTCCTGGTTTAGTCCTGGTTTAGTCCATGTCCCAGTTTCAATACTACATGTCCTGTGTGTGTTCCCATAGAGGTTGAATGTAATTTAATGTGACGTTACAGGTCAGATCTGTGGAGAGGCGAGCCCCCTCACAGCAAGAATACAAGTTAGTCTGTCTACGTCTCCCAAACTCAAAATGCTCTGTTCCACCTTGTGATGTCATGTAGTGATAGTTTTCAAGTTAACTTTTATCTTTAGTTCAGTAAAGATCGGCATTTCCAGGTCTGAAATTCTCCAAATTATTCTATAGGGGTGTGCAAAATAATGGTCATGACAATGCATCGTGATACTAACTTTCACAATATTATTATTAATTAATAATTTAATATTTAATAATCTGATATTTAATATTAATAAATACATTAATTAATTATTAGGTTTTTTTTTATAAATCCTATGCACTTTTTTCTTTGTGAAAGGGTATTGTTTGTTATGATGGTAGCTACCTCCAAAATGTCAAATGTTTGAACATCATTTTTTGTTTTAGAAAAAATCTTATGCACTTTTTTTGTTATTGGTTTGTTTTATTTGTTTTTGTTATTCAATAAATTCAGTCATGAATTGAGTTGCTCAGAGTTATGTATCAATTGAAGACACTACCCAGATACACAGCCACTGATATTTAAAGGAAAAGTAACGTTATTTTACAATCTGAGCCTTCTTTCGGTAATAAAACGTTTGACTCACCCATATCACGTTCGTGTCATTTGGAGCTGTTTGAAGAAAGTTATGTTGTAGCGTATCCGTTAGCATTTGTATTCGGGGCATTACTTTGCGGTCTCCAAATAACACAAACTTTAGCACTTTTCAAATCATAGAAGCCCGATGTCTTAATGAAAGATTTCGTTTGAAGCAAAAGTGGCCTGTAATCCGAGATTCGCATGCGCACTGGCGTCCTCATCTACTCGAAACTATGGCTAAATCTCGGATTACAGGCCACTTTTGCTTCAAACGAAATCTTTCATTAAGACATCGGGCTTCTATGATTTGAAAAGTGCTAAAGTTTGTGTTATTTGGACACCGCAAAGTAATGCCCCGAGCATATGATACGAGCACCATGTTAACGGATACGGGATCATTACTAGAACAGAACGGCTCAACATAAGTTCTGCGATACTGCTCCAATTGACAGAAAAATGCTATGGGTGAGTAAAACTACTTGTTTTATTGCCGAAAGAAGGCTCAGATTGTAAAAAAAAAAACGTTAATTTGCCTTTAAGTTATCCTCTTTTTTTTTTGGTACATTTTCACTGAAGTATGTCGAATATATTGCAATGCATCGCAATAATTCAAGTATCGTGATAGTATCACATCGTGGCATATGAATCGTGATTCGAATTGAATCGTGACTTCTTTGCCAATACCCACCCCTATTATTCTAGTGGAGCACTCACAAGGTGGAATACAGTTTTGTTTTGTTTTCCGTTGGAGAAGAAGAACTCAGCCATAATATGCAGGGTTTGTGTGTTAAACATGTGTGAATGAAACAAAACATGACTTTAATCAGTTGATACCACTTTATTTTTGTTTTTATGTAGTATTTCGTCTACTCCTCAAACATCCCCCGCCACATTTTTCTCCCCTTTTTTTTGCCATTGTTGATTCATTTTTAAAGAACAGAAAACAGTTTAACTCGGTGTCAGTTCAGGAGCACGGGGCTGTGTCAGACCAGTGGAAAAATGTCCCTCCGCACTCCGCACACTAACTAATCCTCACAATGATGGATGACCCGCTCCTCCGCTCGCAAATCACACTCCCTCTCGCTCCAAAAAACTACAAAACCCAAACAACCCCGGGCCCTATGGCGGAGCGGGACGGTCATTTGTTACTCTGTTGCTAGCAGGTTTTTCCCATCCGCTCCAAGGCCGCTCGATAAATAGGAAAGACAAAGGGATGTGTCACGCTGATATCCTTCCCCGGCAAAAATGATCCTGCCATGATGTTCCTGGCCCATTTGGACGCTAAATGGCTGTGGTGAAAAATGATAGCGAGCGGAGAAAGAGGAGGTGAGATGTGTTCTTGTACGGTTGTGGAAAAAAAAATAAAAAATGTTGGTACCACTTTATAGTTGCTTCTCTTTTAATAGGTTAATAAAGCATCAGCAAAGCATGAACAAATAGTTAATGAATACCTTAGGCTACGTTCAGACTGCAGGGCTTAAAGCTCAATTCGGATTTTTTTGTGAAATCCGATTTTTTTGCGAGGTCGTTCACATTTCCAATTAAATGCGACTTGTCTGTGATCTCCAGTGTGAACTTTAAACACCCCAAAAGTGTCCCGCATGCTCCTTGGAGGACACGACGAGGTCACATGCAGCGAGCGTGCTCAGCGTTTACGGAAGTCGCCTAAACATGGACACTAGAATTGAGCGCCTGCAGATTTTAAAGTTGCTGTCGTACCGGAGCCAGAACATATACCGTATTTTTCGTATTATAAATCGCATTTTTTTTTTCATAGTTTGGCCGAGGGTGCGACTTATACTCTGCGACTTATGTGTGAAATTATCCTGTCAGGATTCAGAAAGGCTGGAATAATTGGAACTGCAACTGACGATGAGTCTGACGTAAGCGATGTAGAAGAGGAAGCGCCGCATCGTCTACCTCCGGAGTTGGCGGAGTTGTTTAAAAGTGACACAGAGGATGAAGATTTCATTGGATTTAGTGATTTGGAGTGACACTGATGGTTTGGTAAACCTGTTAGCATGTTCTTTATGCTATAGTTATCTGAATAACTCTTAATATGTGACGTTAACATACCAGGCACGTTCTCATTTCATTGTTTATGCGTCATGTAACGTTAGCATACTGTACACTTATTCAGCCTGTTGTTCTCTATTCTATTTTTATTTTGAATTGCCTTTAAAGATGACATGTCTGTTCTTGGTGTTGGATTTTATCAAATAAATTTCCCCAACTTATACTCCGGTACAGTACAACTTATTTGTTTTAAGGAAGAGCTTGGGAAGGAGAAGGTTTTTGGCCTTGGAGTTTTGTGGGGCAGCGGCAGCAACGTCCGTAGAAAGGAACGTGTTGGCGCTGAGAGTGGTGGGATTATGTGCTTCACCGCTTCACTGACACACAATTTTTGTATGAGGAGAAGAAGGTCTGCGTACATTTGTGAGCACCTACTTGTACCACTCTCGCTTGTTGATGCGACCTGGCCGTTCAGACTGAAGTCGCATGCCCAAAAGATCGAATATGTATCGGATTTAGGACCACATATCCAAGTGGCCTGGATCGCATTTGAAAAAATCGGATCTGTGTCGTTCAGACTGTCATTAAGAAAAGTGCTAAAGTTTGTGTTATTTCGGTGACTGCAGCGTCGTGCCCCGACCACTCACGTTAACGGATATCGCTAATCTAAAACATCTCTGGAAATGCTCCAGATGACACCAAAGTGCTATGGGTGAGTAAAACAACATGTTTTATTACCAAAATAAGGCTCAAATTGTAAAAAAAAAAGTTAATTCTCCTTTAATTATGAGTGGCAATTCAATACACGTGCACTTCAACAAACCACCAAACCAACAAATCACGCTCACAGAATTTGGGAAAAGAATGAGCAACGCGACCACAGAAAAACTGACAAAAACTCAATTGCAAAGTGGGTTCGTTCGTTCGCTCACTCACTCACTCACTCACTCACTCACTCTCGCTCTCTCTCTCTCTCTCAATCTCTCTCTCAATCACTCTCTCTCTCTTGAGATTAAAATGTGGTTAATAAGATTAATTAATTACAAATCCTGTAATTAATTAGATTAAAAAAATTTTATCGCCTGACAGCACTAATATTTTAAGATATAGGTCAATAGGTCTATATTATCAATATTGTTAGTCAGTCAGTTTCTTTTCTGTGTTTCTGAAACATCCAGAGTTGCTGTGTAAAGTTGTAGAGTCTCTTGTTTCCGTATCGAGCAGGTGTTTTCTCATTAGAGCAGTGCTGGTCTGGACTGTGAATGTGCCGGGCTCTAAAACTAAGTTAGAAATCACTAACAGGCTTAAGGTCAGCGGAGAGAGCACAGCACACACACACACATATACACACATATACACACATGTACACACATGTACACACATGTACACACACACACACACACACACACACACACACACACATATATACACACATGTATACACACACATATACACACACACAAATATACACATATATACACACATGTATACACACACACACACACACACACGAGACCGCACGCACACACACACGCACACACACACACACGAGACCGCACGCACACACACACACACATGTACACACATGTACACACATGCACACACGAGACCGCATGCACATATACACACACATACACACACACACATACATACACGAGACCGCACGCACACACACACACACACACACATGCATATATACACACACACACAAAACCACACCCACACCCACATATACACACACACGCACACAGACACACACGCATGCACACACACAAGCTCGCACGCACGCACACGAGACTGCACGCACACACACAAGCACACGCACACACACACACACATATACACACACGTATATACACACACACACGAGACTGCACGCACGCACACACACACGCATATACACACACACAAAAAACACACCCACACACACATATGCACACACATGCACACACGCACGCATATACACACACAAGATTGCACACACACACACGAGACCACACGCACACACACATATGCACACACACACACACACGTATATACACACACACACGTATACACACACACATATACAAACACGTATATACACACACGCACATATACACACACACACACACCTGAGCAGATACAGTGTGGGACAGGACTACAGATGTGGACTCATTGACAAAACCAACACAAACCTCCACACAAACTTGTTGCTAAGAATGAAATTTCCAGATTTAATTTCAGAAGTGGATAAAATCTCTCTCCTTCCATCCCTGCTCTCTCCTTCTACCTTTCCTCTTCTCCTCTCCTCTCTCCTTCCACATCTCCCCTCTCTCCTCCTCTCTTCTTCCATCTCTCCTCCTCTCATCTCTCCTTCCAGCTCTCCTCTCTCCTCCTGTCTCCTTCCATCTCTACTCCTCTCTCCTTCCTCCTCTCGGTGTCGACTCTTGTAAAACAAATCCCTGAACACTTCCCATGACTTAATGAACTAAATGGGTTTTTGTAATTACAGTGAACAGACGTCTGCCGCCTTCAGCACGTCGACCAACTGACGTCCATTAAACAGACTCCAGTACAACACAACACACACACGCACGCATACAACACACACACACGCACACACGCACGCATACAACACAACACACACGCACACACGCACGCACACACACACACGCACACACACACACACACACATACACACACACACACGCACGCATACATACATACGACATGCATACAACACAACACACACACACGCAGACACACACACACACATATTATACACACGCACATATTATACATATACACACACGCACACACACGTACACACACACACACACACACACACATACGCATATAGTTTATAGTAAAGACATTTGTGTGTTTGTAGTGACAATTATTTTGCATTTAGTTAGTTTTAAGAACATACAAACTCCACAGGAAACATCTGAACATTTGGCAAGATGGATTTTCATGATATTTGTGAGTTCACAAACTCACCAGAATCCATCTTGGCGTTTGTGTGAACTTCAGACAATTTTAGCGAAAATACAGTCTATTTTGTGTGTGAAAAACATGCAGAAGGTAAGTGTTTTGTGCGTTTGTGGACAGGTCCATGCTTTTCTCTCAACTATAACCAAAGTCTTTTGACTTGTTTCGCTGTGACGCTTTGACCATTCAGATTCAAACTGTCATCATGACACTCTGTGTTTTCCGATCTCTTTAAGCGAGAGCAGTTCAGACTCATAACGTGAAGAACTCAGAGAGTGACGCACAGTTCAGTCCGGCATGACCAGGTTACACATGAAGGGTCCTGGTCTAGTTCAGGTTTAGTCCAGTCTGGATGTGGTGTGTTAATGCAGCTTCAGTCATATATCAAAGCACCTTTTACACTAAGACATACTGAAACATGCATACAGAAATACTGACACATGCATGCAGAAATACTGAAACATGCATACAGAAATACTGAAACATGCATACAGAAATACTGACACATGCATACAGAAATACTGAAACATGCATACAGAAATACTGACACATGCATACAGAAATACTGAAACAGCACACAGAAATACTGACACATGCACACAGAAATACTGACACATGCACACAGAAATACTGAAACATGCACACAGAAATACTGACACATGCATACAGAAATACTGACACATGCATACAGAAATACTGACACATGCATACAGAAATACTGACACATGCATGCAGAAATACTGACACATGCATACAGAAATACTGAAACATGCACACAGAAATACTGACACATGCACACAGAAATACTGACACATGCATACAGAAATACTGAAACATGCACACAGAAATACTGACACATGCATACAGAAATACTGACACATGCATGCAGAAATACTGACACATGCATACAGAAATACTGACACATGCATACAGAAATACTGAAACATGCATACAGAAATACTGAAACATGCATGCAGAAATACTGAAACATGCATGCAGAAATACTGACACATGCATACAGAAATACTGACACATGCATGCAGAAATACTGAAACATGCATGCAGAAATACTGACACATGCATACAGAAATACTGACACATGCATACAGAAATACTGAAACATGCACGCAGAAATACTGAAACATGCATGCAGAAATACTGACACATGCATACAGAAATACTGAAACATGCACACAGAAATACTGAAACATGCAAACAGAAATACTGACACATGCACACAGAAATACTGAAACATGCACGCAGAAATACTGACACATGCACGCAGAAATACTGAAACATGCATACAGAAATACTGAAACATGCATACAGAAATACTGACACATGCATGCAGAAATACTGAAACATGCATACAGAAATACTGACACATGCACGCAGAAATACTGAAACATGCATGCAGGCGTTCACTTTTATTACATTATACCCATGTAAGTCATAGTATTCAGTTGTAGTACAGTATTATATGTCTCATATGGGATGAGTTTCAGTACTTTCCATCATGAATACACGAGCACAGCCCAGTGAGTGTTTCAGACTCCTGTGTGATTCTCTTTAGTCGAGCTGTGGAGCTGAAACACTCATTAATTTCTGAAGCATCTTGTTTGTTTGTTGGAGAGAGGGAGATAAAGAGAGAGAGACGCCAAAGAGACATAAATCCTGTCAGAGATTAATCTGCTCGTCTTTTCGCCGCCTCTTTTGAGAATGTAATTATGTGTGCAAATACAGATACATTAAAGTATATTATACTACAGTAAACAGCGCCAGGTGTAACGTGTACTGTGCACTGTCTAATCCGGAGTCACTCTGTGGTAATGAAAGGAGCGGTCTGTTTAGGTTCTTTTGTAGCTTTGATCCGGCATATTTACATTTATCCACCACACGTCTATTAACGTGCATTATCCCAATAAAATAAAATTAAATTGAATTGAACAGTAAAAAAGTGTTCACCTCAATTAATACAACAGTACAGAGTGTAAAAAATATAATCCAGAAATATGCAAATACTGTGGTGGGACAATATCACGGCAAAATGACATGTCAGATCTGTGGAGAGGGGAATGCTCACAATATGGAGGTGATATAGATACTGTGTTTTAAGTTTCATACAAAAACATACTTCATTTAAGCACAGTGGTTTTAAAAGTGCTATTATTCATAACCAAATGACTTTCTAGTTTAATCTTAACTTGAATTTGTATTTTCTTATCAATTAACAAAAACAAAAACAAAAAATAGTGCTGTCAGGCGATTAAAAAAAAATCTAATTAATTACAGGATTTGTAATAAATTAATCTAATTAATCACATTTTTAATCTCGTAAGAGATAGGCAACCCACTTTGCAATTGCGTTTGTCAGTTTTTCTGTGGTCGCTTTGCTCATTCGTTTCCCAAATTCTGCGAGTGTGGTTTGGTGGTTTGGTGGTTTGGTGGTTTGGTGGTTTGGTGGTTTGTTGGTTTGTTGGTTTGTTGGTTCGGTGGTTCGGTGGTTTGTTGGTTCGGTGGTTCGGTGGTTTGTTGGTTCGGTGGTTTGGTGGTTTGGTGGTTTGGTGGTTGGTTGGTTCAGTGGTTGGTTGGTTTGGTGGTTTGGTGGTTGGTTGGTTTGGTGGTTTGTTGGTTTGGTGGTTTGTTGGTTTGTTGGTTGGTTGGTTTGGTGGTTTGTTGGTTTGGTGGTTGGTTGGTTCGGTGGTTGGTTGGTTCGGTGGTTTGTTGGTTTGTTGGTTGGTTGGTTTGGTGGTTTGTTGGTTTGGTGGTTGGTTGGTTCGGTGGTTGGTTGGTTCGGTGGTTTGTTGGTTCGGTGGTTTGTTGGTTTGGTGGTTTGGTGGTTTGTTGGTTTGGTGGTTGGTTGGTTCAGTGGTTGGTTGGTTCAGTGGTTGGTTGGTTTGGTGGTTTGGTGGTTTGTTGGTTTGGTGGTTTGTTGGTTTGGTGGTTTGGTGGTTTGGTGGTTTGTTGGTTTGGTGGTTTGTTGGTTTGTTGGTTCGGTGGTTTGGTGGTTTGGTGGTTCGGTGGTTTGGTGGTTCGGTGGTTCGGTGGTTTGGTGGTTTGGTGGTTTGTTGGTTTGGTGATTTGGTGGTTTGTTGAAGTTCGCTCACACTCGCTCTATCACCGGTAACAATGGAACTTGTCCGGACGTGTTTATCGTCCAAATGATCCGTCAGGCTGGAGAAGCTTCGGTGATCGGAAAATTCTTTTTTTTACAAAAGCTACAAATCACTGTGTTCTTGTTGGTCTTCGTTCTTGCCGTTCAAAGGCCCTGGCAGTGATTTCCTCGCCGCACACCAAATTTAAAATGCACGTGCATTGAATTGCCGCTCATAATTAACTGCGTTAATTTTTTATAACGCGTTAATTTGCAGTGTAATTCATTCATCTAATTAATGCATTAAACTGACAGCCCTAAAAAAAGATCTTTATTTTTATCAGGATTTAACAGATTCACACAAAGGCTACTTCATAGTTGCTACTTCATAGTTGGTGGTTGCAAGTAAAGTAGAAGTAAATTATAATAATTTTGCATATAATTGTGATAATACAGAAGCAGATTGAAATGTAAATTCTTACAACATTTTGCAGCTCCTGCCTTATACTAATTCCCAGCGTGCTTCTCATATTAAACCATAGAGCTGAGCGCAGACTGCCTGTGATTGGTTTATTTCTGCCAAAACCCTCACCTCAGGTCCTGATCCGGTCCGTCCTGGGGCAGAGTCTGGTGTGGGGTTGTTTGGGGCAGTGACTCCCTGATAACTGCAGGACAGAGCTCGCCCAAAGGTGCCGGGTGTGTGAGGACATGTGCCCAGAAGCAAAGTCAAACGAACTGCACTGTGCTCTCGGGCTGTGGGCGAGGGGAGTTTCATTTTCAAAGCTGAATTTTGCTGAACTCATTATATTATGTTTGGGGAGTGCTGAGGGAATGTTTCAACTTTGAAACTTGCTGCAGTGCATAGTCTAGTCCAGAAGATCCCTTTTTACCCACTGACCCAAATCTCTAAAACTCCCCAGGCTGGGAATGAGAGAGCATTAAAATGAAACCCTGCTCCATATACTGCTTTGTCAACTGTATTATTTCATTTTATTTAGGAAGCGGCGTCTTAATTAAACTACGCTGTTGTTTCAGCCTATTTAAAGCCTCATTGTGTCACCTTTTTCTAACTGACTGATAATTTATCTGCCTGGAGAAGAGGTTTTTACTAGTGCTGTCAGGTGATTAAAAAAATATCTAATTAATTACAGGATTTGTAATTAATTAATCTAATTAATCGCATTTTAATCTCATGAGAGAGAGATTGAGAGAGAGAAAGACTGAGAGAGAGCAATTGAGAGAGAGAGAAAGAGAGAGATTGAGATAGAGAGATTGAGAGAGAGAGAGAAAGAGAGATTGAGATTGAGAGAGAGAAAAAGAGAGCGATTGAGAGAGAGAGATTGAGAGGGAGGTTGAGAGAGAGATTGAGAGAGAGGGAGAAAGAGATTGAGAGAGAGAAAGAGAGAGAGAGATTGAGAGAGTGAAAGAGAGAGGGCGATTGAGAGAGATTGAGAGAGAAAGAGAGAGAGAGAAAGAGAGAGATAGAGATTGAGAGAGAGAGAAAAAGAGAGAGAGATTGAGAGAGAGAGAGAGAGAAAGAGAGAGATAGATTGAGAGAGAGAGATTGAGAGAGAGAGGTTGAGAGAGAGATTGAGAGAGAGTGAGAAAGAGAGAGAGATTGAGAGAGAGAGAGATTGAGAGAGATAGATTGAGAGAGTGAGAAAGAGAGAGATTGAGAGAGAGAGCTTGAGTGATTGAGAGAGAGAGAGAGAGAGAGAGAAAGAGAGAGAGAAAGAGAGAGATTGAGTGAGATAGAGTTGTTAGTTTTTCTGTGGTCGCTTTTCTCATTCTTTTCCCAAATTCTGTGAGCGTGGTTTATTGGTTTATTGGTTTATTGGTTTGTTGGTTTATTGGTTTGTTGGTTTGGTGGTTTGTTGGTTTGGTGGTTTGTTGAAGTGCACTCACACTCGCTCTATCACCGGTAACAATTTAACTTGTCCGCACGTGTTTATCGTTCAAATGATCCGTCAGGCTGGAGCAGCTTTGGTGATCGGAAAATTCTTTTTTACAAAAGCTACAAATCACGGCATTCTTGTTGATCGTCCCGTCTTCGTTCTTTTTATAAATAAAATTGCCGTTCAAAGGCCCTGGCAGTTAATCTAATTAACGTGTTAAAATGACAGCCCTAGTTTTTACCTTTCTTTTTCTATGGAATCATGCAGGTGACCATCTCCAGATTTTTTTGTCACTGATGGCTTTAAAAATGTACAACTCTAATTAAAATATGGTGAAATTACACATGAAAAAAAAACAGCTACTTACATACACTTTTTCAATATTGCTGTTAAAGGTCCCATGGCATGAAATTTTCACTTTCTGAGGTTTTTGAACGTTAATGTGAGCTCCCCTACCCTGTTTAGGGTCCCCCCCCCATGGTTAAAAGTTGCGAAATGTCTAAACTGAGCATTTGCGATCCTTTTCTGCGTTACAAAAAATCGGAGCTCAAACGGGCGATTTTGAACAAGGCACCTTGTTGACGTCAGATCGAAAAAAGAAATGCAAATGCAGTTCCACCCCCGTCTGTCTGTACTCAGCGTCTCTGTAAATCACGCCCAGAGAGTTTGGACTGCGAATGCGCTAGGCAATGCGGAATGCATTTTTTTTTATTTTCCTGGAGGCACGTCCGAGTGTTTCTAGGCTCGGAAGTCCTTTATCTGAGCCTCTGGACCTTTGAACAGCAGTGGTTTAATTTTATTTTCTGTGGAAATGTGTTTATTTTTCAATGGAACGCTTCAAATCTCTCCCCCCGTGCAAAAACACGGAGATGGATCAGCTGAGAGCTACAGCGGAGAGTTTGGCAACGCCCCCACCCTCTACTATTGGCCATCTCTTTTCTCCTCATTTGCATTCATGAAACAACGCCCAGAATAAAGTGTTTGAGAGAGATATTTATGACTCTTTCTCATCTTATCTCTGTTTCTCATGCACTGAGTGTTGATTTTGAAGAATGATTCATTTACAGTATTAGGGAACCATTAAGGAGCCATATAAAAGCATCAAGCAGTACCATGTCATGGGATCTTTAAAATGAAAAATACTATGAAAAATACAACATTTAGTTGTAATGAAACAATCTTTACTGTCCATCATTCTGAAGCACATGTACAGGCTTCCACTCACGGCCCTTTAATATGAGCCCGTCTATAGTGTCTCGTATAGGCTCCAGGCGGCCGTGTCGGGTCTGGGCAGTGGCAGGTCTCTTTGTGCTCTGAGGACTTGATGAGAGCTGTTCACGCTGAGTGACAGATACAGATAGAAGCTGTTTACTGTACACACCTACACATCCTCACTCACAAGTTTGATTTCACTGTTGTACACATGCTCGGGGCGTAGACTTTGCCCTGATCGTCCCGTATTCTACACATATAGTATTTGTATTCAAGCTGTATGGGCAAGTTTTAAGATTTCAGTTCACGGTTCACATTTTCACAGTATTGTGGATTTGCTTGACACATGATACTGAAAGAACGAAAGAAAGAAAGATCGTATTCTGAGTATATAAAATAAGAAATAAGTATAAAAAATAAGAAACCACTGCAAAATTATCAGTTTTTCTGCTTTTACTACTTATAGGTATGTGTTTGGGCAAAAGGAACATTTTTGTTTGAGTCTATACTACTGACAACTGACAACATTTCCCCCAAATTCCAAATAAAATATCATTGTTTAAAGCATTTATTTGCAGAAAATGACAAAAGGTCAAAATAACAAAAAAGATACATGTTTTTCGACCTCAAACAATGCAAAGAAACAAGATCAAATTCATTTTGAAACAACATAATACCAATTTCAAAAGTTCAAAATTCCATGCACAGCTGCCAGGTGCTGGTAACAGCAGGAACATTGAATAATTCCAGGAAAAACGAAGTTTACCGCACCCTCGCTTGACTTTCCTCTTATTCCTTTATTGGGCTTAGAGCGAACAACGCGTTTCACTTCTACAGCATCATCAGGTTTGCCCGAGCAGTGCCAGTTGTGACTAAATGACACTACTCGGGTGAACCTGATGACGCTGTAGAAGCGAAATGCGTTTTTCGCTCTAAGCCCAATAAAGGAATAAGAGGAAAGTCAAGCAAGTGTGCGGTAAACTTCTTTTTTTCTGGAACATAATACTAATGTTTACACTTAAGAAGAGTTCAGAAATCAATATTTGGTGCAATAACCCTTATTTTTAATCACAGCTTCCATGCGTCTTGACATGCTCTCCACAAGTCTTTCACATTGTTCTTGGGTGACTTTATTCCACTCCTGGTGCAAGAACTGAAGTAGCTCAGCTTTGTGTTTGTGTTGGAATTCAACAGACACTGGAATGGAATGGCTGTAATACATGTAGAGATGCTGATTTCAGAAAAAAACAAAAAACAAAACAGTGGTCTCTTTATTTTTTCCCGAGCTGTATGTCTGCCCAATGATTCAGTGGTTGCGGGTGCGAAGACACTTCACCCGCCATCTAACTGTCCCAGGATGAGCTTTGAGTAGAGCTGCTGTTCCTTCCCATTTACTTTCTAGGTCTAATTTTAACTGAAACTCTTGAACAGGATGGGCCCAATGCAGAGACGTCCCTTATAAAGTTGACCTTTAGCCCATGGTTAAAATGGTAAATGGTCATACTTTTATATAGCCCTTCTCCACCTTCAAGGCACTCAAAACGCTTTACAACAAGGAACCACTCACCCAATCACACAGCAGTGTACGCAGACACTGGGGGCGTACCGAGTTAAATGTCTTGCCCAAGGACACAAAGACAGCATTCATCTGCGGGAGCTGGAATCGCACCGCCAACCTTTGGGTCAGTGGATCTGACCGCTCAACCAATGAACCAACCATTTTACAGTGGACACCGAAAACTAACTGAAATGGCTGAGAATGTTTTTAGCGCATTTAATTTGACGTCCCAACTTTGAGCACAAAAGCTGCTTGAAAAATTAAATCAGTTGAATCATCATTTCATCATTTTAATTCTTTTTCATAACCACTACATTTCATCCTTTAAAGATCCCATGACATGGTACTTCTTGATGCTTTTATATGGCTCCTTAATGGTTCCCTAATACTGTAAATGAATCCTTCTTCAAAATCAACACTCAGTGCATAAGAAAGACACATGTACAAAGTCAGAGTCATAATCTCTCTGTCTGAACAACTCATTCTGGGCCTTGTTGCTTGAATGCAAATGAGAAGGAGACAGATTGGTTAGAGGGGGGAGAGGGGGGGGGCAAATGCACCGCTGGTTCCTTGTGTTAGCGGTGCGCTGTGCCTGGCTCCACTTCCGCGTGTGTAAGCGCAAAGGAGGAAAGGACAGCCTTTTCAATGAAAAAAAAACACATTTTTACAGAAAATAAAATTAAACCACTGCTGTTTCAGAGGTCCAGAGGGTCGGGTAAAGGACTTCCGAGCCTAGAAACACTCGCACGTGCCTCCAGGCAAATAAAAAAACGCATTTCGCATTGCGTAGCTCCTCCGCAGTCCAAACTCTCTGGGCGTGATTTCCAGAGACAGGGGGTGGAGATCCAGACGATGGTGGAACTGCATTTGCATTTCTTTTTTCGATCTGACGTCAATAAGGCGCCTTGTCCAGAATCGCCCATTTGAGCTGTGTTTTTTTCAAACGCAGAAAAGGATCGCAAATGCTCAGTTTAGACATTACGCAACTTTTAGCCATTGGGGGCCCCTAAACAGGTTAGGGGAGATCACATTAACGTTCAAAAACCTCAGAAAGTGAAAATTTCATGCCATGGGACCTTTAATATAGCGCTTCTCCACCTTCAAGGCACTCAAAACGCTTTACAACAAGGAACCACTCACCCAATCACACACCAGTGTACGCAGACACTGGGGGCGTACTGAGTTAAGTGTCTTGCCTAAGGACACAAAGACAGCATTCATCTGCGGGAGCTGGAATCGCACCGCCAACCTTTGGGTCAGTGGATCTGACCGCTCAACCAATGAACCAACCATTTTACAGTGGACACCGAAAACTAACTGAAATGGCTGAGAATGTGTTTAGCGCATTTAATTTGAGTTAACGTCCCAACTTTGAGCACAAAAGCTGCTTGAAAAATTAAATCAGTTGAATCATTTAAAATCAACTTAATTCTTTTTCATAACCACTACATTTCATCCTTTAATCTAAAAATCTCTGCAAATACCTTTACTTTTTACTTTTAAAGTACATTTTTAAACAGGTACTTTGATACTTTTAATTAAGTAGATTTTTTCATGTGATACTTTTACTTTTACTTGAGTACTACTACTACTACTACTACTTTAACTGAGTACTTCATGCACCATTGCCCAAAGCATAATACAGTGGCTCACGTGACTGTTTCTTCTTCTTCTTTTTAAAATGTTTTGTGATTACATACCACTGTACATGTATATATTTAAATTTGGAAATGCGCCCTCTGCTGGTGATTAGTGTTTTTTTGTTTTTGTTTTGCCATTTTGCCAAGTTATTAAGTACCCACCTTTACCTGCAGTCACTTTGCATCTGCCCGGAGACCACTGAAGGAAATGAGCTTGTCCCTGTGTCCTTGTCCCAAATAAATAAATACAAATTTGATTTGGAATGCTCGGTTTTGCTACAAGGTGCTTTTACAATATTATCTGTATGGGGGAAATTATGTTAACAAGGTAAAAAGTTTTGTATAAAAGATATTATAGCTTTAACTTCTACTCCTGCTGTGTCAGTAATTTTGCACGTTGTATTTTCAGTACACCAAAGCACACATCCCATGCTCAAATACTGTTTATAAAGTCATTTCTCACATAAATATTTAAACCTGCATTAAATCATGCCTGTTTTGTAGCCTGGGCATTATCAAATTGTCCTGTAACACAGTACATTCTCATCATACATTTTTCATTACTTATTGATCCCTGCCTTTATTTGAAGAGTTAATATTTTGATTTAACATTGCCGTTCCAGTATTATGTTAAAATACAACAAAAGCTTTGGCTGTCACTGTGATAGACTCGGAACATGCGGACAGACCGACGATTCCAAAAACACAGAAAAAAAAAACATGGAAAAACAGCATGAATTGACGTGGGTTTGATCACAAAGCGGAGTCCTGGAGGGAAAAGGACCTGTATAAATCAGCCAATGTCAGAGGACAGACACCCACTGGTCTTATCGCAGCGAGCAGGTGCACAAGCACTCAGATTGATGTGGAGATAGAAGGAGTGACAGGGACGGAGGGAGGGAGAGAGGGAGAGAGGGAGAGAGGGAGGGAGAGAGGGAGATAGAAGGAGTGACAGGAACGGAGGGAGGGAGAGAGAGGAGGAGTGACAGGGACGGAGGGAGGGAGAGAGAGGAGGAGTGACAGGGACGGAGGGAGGGGGAGAGAGGAGGAGTGACAGGGACGGAGGGAGGGGGAGATGGAGAGAAAGAGGGGGAGATAGAACGAGTGACAGGGACGGAGGGAGGGAAAGAGGGAGAAAGGAGAGAGGGAGATGGGAGGAGTGACAGGGATGGAGAGAGGAGAGAGGGAGAGAGGAGGAGTGACAGGGACGGAGGGAGGGAAAGAGGGAGAAAGGAGAGAGGGAGATAGGAGGAGTGACAGGGATGGAGAGAGGAGAGAGGGAGATAGGAGGAGTGACAGGGACGGAGGGAGAGAGAGAGGTAGGGAGATAGGAGGAGTGACAGGGACGAGGGAGGGAGAGAAAGAGGGGGCGATAGAACGAGTGACAGGGATGGAGGGAGGGAATGAAGGAGAGAAAGGAGAGAGGCAGATAGGAGGAGTGACAGGGATGGAGAAAGGAGAGAGGGAGAGAGGAGGAGTGACAGGGACGGAGGGAGGGAATGAAGGAGAGAAAGGAGAGAGGCAGATAGGAGGAGTGACAGGGATGGAGAAAGGAGAGAGGGAGAGAGGAGGAGTGACAGGGACGGAGGGAGGGAGAGAGGGAGAGAAAGGGGGAGATAGAACGAGTGACAGGGACAGAGGGAGGGAAAGAGGGAGAGAAAGGAGAGAGGCAGATAGGAGGAGTGAGAGGAACAGAGGGAGGAGAGAGAGGAGGAGTGACAGGGACGGAGGGAGGTAGAGAGAGAAAGAAGGAGTGAAAGGGACGGAAGGAGGGAGAGAGAGGGGGAGAGAGAAGGAGGGACAGGGAGGGAGAAAGGAGAGAGAGGGAGGGAGAGGGGGAGAGAGAAGGAGTGACAGGGATGGAGGGATGGAGAAAGGAGAGAGAGAGGGAGCGAGGAGGAGTGACGGGGAGGGGGGGAGGGGAAGAGGGAGAGAAAGGAGAGAGGGAGGTAGGAGGAGTGACAAGGATGGAAGGAGGGAGAGAGGGAGAGAGGATGAGTGACATGGATGGAGAAAGGAGAGAGAGAGGGTGAGAGGAGAAGTGACAGGGAGGGAGGGAGGGAAAGAGGGAGAGAAAGGAGAGAGGGAGATAGGAGGAGTGACAAGGATGGAGAAAGGAGAGAGAGGAGGAGAAGAGGAGTGACAGGGATGGAGGGAGGGAAAGGGGGAGATAGGATGGGTGAAGCACAGGGAGGGAGGGGGAGGATAGAGAGAAGGAGAGGAAGACAGCAAGAGAATGAGAAAGGAAATGAGGGAGGAAGGGAGGGAAGAAGGATGGAGGGAAAAAAAGAGCGGGGGAGGAGTGACAGGCACCGGGGAGGGAGGGAGGGAGGGAGACAGAGAGAGGGAGGAGAATAAAAAGAGAAAAAAGGGAGATAGGAGGAGTGACAGGCACAGGAGAGGGAAAGAGAGACAGAAGGAGGGAAAAAGAGAGGGAGAGAGAAGGTGGATAAAAAAAGAGAGAGGAGGAGAAAGAAAGATTGACAGGGAGAAAGAGAGAGATGAAGGAGAGAGGAAGGGTAGGAGTAGTGACTTACAGCAGAGGGAGGGAAAAAGAGGAAAAGTGGGGTGGGCTAGAAATGTAAAATGAGACAAGCAAACTAAATATAAAGGGAAGGAGGGATGTATGAGAAGAGAGAGGGAAAGAAGAGGGAGGAGAAAAGGAGACTGTATCAAAAGAGAGGGAAGAGAGAAAGAAGGAGAGGGGGCCAGAAAAAGAGAAAGAGGGAGACATATTTAACATTGACTCAGTGATCCCTGTTAATGAAAGTATAATTACTACAAACATTTACTGACAGTGACATTATTGAGTCTGTGTTTTGTTTTTGATGAAGGTTGGTTCTTTATTTTATCCTGACAAACCGTTAAACAGACTGAACTGGGTCAAATGCAAAAAAGACGTTCCTTTTTACCTGGATTATAAAATACTGACCGTAATCTATCTTTGTGTAAACTCTACCATGTCTCTTTTATCACTGTATTGATTTCAAATTGGCTTCACGATGTAGTGCCGCGCTTTGACTTTATCATTTTTACCTCCATACAAGCTATTTTACTTTTCAATATACCAGCAGGTTCAATTTTAGCTCCCTCTACTGGGCTATTGCAGGTACGAACTGCCAAACAACCAAGACTTTGAGGTACAGTGGTCCCTCGCTCTATCGCGGTTCACTGTTCGCGGCCTCGCTGTTTCGCGGATATTTTTTTATTTATTTTTTATAGTGTAACATTGTGTTCTGCGTCCTGATTGGCTAAGAGACTGTAGACCTCTGCCGATTGATAGATGGGGGACGCGGGGGGGACCGGGACCAGACTGGCTCTAGACCAGGACCAGACCAGGACCAGACCAGGACCAGACCAGGACCAGACCAGGACTAGACCGGGACTAGACCAGGACTAGATCGGGACTAAACATGGACTAACCCAGGTCTAGACCAGAACTAAACCAGGTCTAGACCAGGTCTAAACCAGGACTAAACCAGGACTGGACCAGGTCTAGACCTGGACTAAACCGGGACTAGACCAGGTCTAAACCAGGATTAAACCACCACGTGCTGCTCTTTGCTGGTTTCGTGCAGCTCGTCCTCTCGGGGTGAGAGGACGAGGTCCAGTCGCCGCGGTTCGATCTCGTGCTCGCAGCCCCGGTGTACGCGCGGCCTCGTGCTGGTCGTGCTGCTCTGTCGTGGATTTGACCACGATGAGGGGTGCACATGTTGCCCACAGGGGTTGGTGCGCGTCATGTCCCGGGACGTGGCAGTGCCGTTGGATGAGCGTGATGCTTCCTGCGGATCCAGTGCTCCTTGCGCGTCCAGCGGGGCTTCCAGAGCCTGTCTCCCCCCACGCTTCACTATTAATACATTTTGTTGAAAAACTATGAAAGTTTGAGTGTTTAAACGAGAGAGAAATGTGAGAAAAGGTTCATTCCAGTCTGAGAAAAGCGTATAATGTGTGTGGTGAGGCATTTACAGCCTTAAAACATGTAGAATAATTGTAAAATATAAAGTTGTCCTACTTCGCGGATTTCTCTTATTTCTGGAACCTAACCCGCGATAAACGAGGGATTACTGTATAGCGTTTGGCTCCAATCAAAAACAGCAGGATCATGTAGAGCGGGTTAATACAAACATTTTAAGACGAAAAAGACGAGGCTAACTGCAGAAATTACAGAGCGCCGTGACAATTTCTTAATGGTAAAGTCAATTGGAACCAGAATGGATGGAGCCAGAAGTGTCCCCATGCTCACTTCCTATTTGGAACGCGGCGGCTAGCAGGTTAGCTACTGTATGTCCATATATATTTATAGTCTATGGGAATTTCTCATGACCTTAACATTCAAATTATACCACAGGAAATGCCTAAGATTAAAGATTTCTGTGTAATATAATGAACATTTTCCCGCACTGTCTTTCAACAAATGCCAAATCTCATCTTGAACCGATGCTTGACGCCTACTTCAGATCAATTAACCCGTCTCTCGTCTCAGTGTTTGTTTATTTGTACTGTAGACTGGCAAAAATTTCAACGTCAATGTCTTGTGTACTTATGGTGGTATATTTTTTCTGCATTATATTCTTGACTAGTGCATGGTTAATTCTTATGCTGAGTTTGTTACTAGTTCATTTTAGACAGTTTGCAGTGGTCCAAAGTTATTCCTCACATCTTCACGCTAATGCTATCAACAACTAGCATGCTAACAGTGCTTACTTCCTGGTTCATGGGCAATAAAACGCTTCATAATTAGATGCAGACAGGAAGTGGTAGAATTAGGCTGCGTCCCATTACTCTGTCTTACCCCTTCCCCTTCTGCTACCCCTTTATCTACGTCTTTGTCTTGCCCCACGATAATGAGCTGAGAGGGCTCGGGGTACGAATGTTCCCCTAAGAAATGGGACGCCACTCGATTACCGTTTGCGTCATCATCCCTCGCCTCTACCTGGCTGCTACGTCTACAGAGGCGACAACAATTGACGCAAACAAACGTAAACAAATGTCAAGGATTATCGGGTTTCTCAGCTCGACAAAAGAACTAGCTTGTTTATGCATGAAAGTTCGATGAAAACGATAATGTCGGCTAAACAGACATCGCTACAATTAAAACCACAACAACAGTTCACTAAAAGTAACGTAGAACATAAGCGTCATAATTGTAAACCTGCTAAACTGTTAATCGATAATTACAACTGCTGAAAATACATTTATGAGACTCCTTGGCTGGTCGATGTGACACTGCCATCCTGATCCCAAAACCTGCCTGAGTTTGTAGGCGTTTACTTCGTTTCAAGGGGTATGTAGCCCAAGGTCGTGGTTCTAGCCCTTGATCAAAATTAGAATCGGGACACTCCTTGCCCTCACATGAACGCTCAAAACCAAGGGGTAGGGGTCAGACGAAGGGGTAAGACAGAGAAATGGGACGTAGCCTTATTTTGACCCTAAGAGCTGCTTTTACAATATTTTACTTTACTACAATGGATATTAACGCCCCATATTACACTATTATATTATAATTGTTTTGTTTTTCAATACTCTCCTTGTTACTGTTTTATTATTATTACTTATTCTATTATTACTTATTTTATTATTATTATTACTTATTTTTATGCCATTCTTGCTTGCATGCACTTTTTCTTCTTGTTCAAACTGTCCCTGCCTGGAGCTACTGTGACAAGTACATTTCTCCTGCGTGAGATCAATAAAGTCTGATCTTATCTTATCAAAACCAGACCTGGATTTGTGTTTTGTTTCATTCGTGCATGTTTAACACAGAAACCCTGCAGATTTAGGCTGAGTTCTTCTCTCAAATTGAAACACTTTGTTCCACCTTGTGATGTCATGTGGTAATACAGGAAGTGCTGCATTGTGTTTTTAAACTCCACACACCTTCACAGGAATCATTTGGATAATTTCAGCCCTGGGATTTCCAGTCTGTACTGCTCAAAAGATAAAAACTTGATGACCACATAAGATGGAACAGAGTATTTTGAGTTTTGGAGATGTAGAAAGACTGATAATAAAGGATTATTGAAACATGTGTGAATGGAATGAAACAAAACACAACTCCAGGTATGTTTTTGATGAGTTTAAATCATTATAACATGACTTAAAGCTCACAAGAGTCAATGTTGTGTAATATAGGACCTTTAAATTAGATACAGCCCCTTTAACCTTGTTTTCTCACCCCCTCGTGTTCATCTTTACTACCTCTGCTTAAACCGTCGCACTCTCATTCACTGCTGTACGCGGCTGCCTGGCGGAGCGCAACAATTGCTCCAAAAGAGATTCTTAAAATGGAAAAATATCCTCAAAGGGAAGTCTTTCAGAGAGTAAATAATGGGATAAAAGATGTTATCCTCTACTGATGCCGGCAAAGCACTTTACTGCAGCAGCCAGGCCCCAAACAGACAGAACTGTGAGATGGAACAGTGGTTTAGCGTGGCTCCAGGAGACTCTTATGTGGATGCGAATGAAGTTTGACACTGAGACCAAATGTAACTGAGCCTGGTACAGAGGCGCGTAAATGGGCGATGACAGGAGAGCGGTACTGGTATGGAAGACCTCAGCATCATTAGAAAATACTCTATGAAATGAATTGACTCTGACTCCAGTACACAATAGGGACAAAGTTGCATAGCCAAGTGTCATTGATTCGTATTTGGGGTCTGCCATGGGTTTACTTTGGAAATGACTAAACTAGAGTCCAGGGTCACTGTTGCAGAGGCTGGCCAAATGCACATTCTGATACGTATACTAGGGTTCAATTCAAATTAATTCAAATACTTTAGCAGAGTTACATAATGAAAGGTAGACATAAAATCATTCAATCATAACATCTATGCATACAATACAGGTCTGGAAAAAAATAAGAGACCACTGCATTTTTTTCTGAAATCAGCATCATCCATTCCATTCCAGCGTCTGTTGAACTCCAACACAAACGCAAAGCTGAGCTACTTCAGTTCTTGCCAAGCTGTGATTAAAAATAAGGGTTATTGCACCAAATATTGATTTCTGAACTCTTCTTAAGTACAAACATTTGTATTATATTTTTTTAAATGAATTTGATCTTGTTTCTTTGCATTGTTTGAGGTCTGAAAACATGTATCTGTTTTGTTATTTTGACAATTCGTCATTTTCTGCAAATAAATGCTCGAAACGATAATATTTTTATTTGGAATTTGGGGGAAATGTTGTCAGTAGTTTAGACTCAAACAAAAATGTTCCTTTTGCCCAAACACATACTTATAAGTAGTAAAATCGGAAAAACTGATTTTAACTGATAAATGTTGCAGTGGTCTCTTATTTTTTTCCAGAGCTGTAGAGCTCATGTTAAAGTGTGGAGATATTACACGATCCCGGGCCCCAGGGTCTTAGGGGCCCAGAATTAGACCCTCCTCCTATTCATTTATATTAAAGGGGGGCCCATGTGAGGATTCTTGCCCTGGGCCCCCAAATTTCTGTCGACAGGCCTGCTAATCGATACTAAAACTAGTATTGTACATTTGATCAGGTTTCGATACTCCAAAAGTTACATTAACAGGACAGAAACGAACCTTTCCTGAATAGTTTTAGAATGATCTTGAGCTGTATCAGAACACGTAAGGCTATGTTCAGACTGCAGGGCTTAAAGCTCAATTCGGTTTTTTTTGTGAAATCCGATTTTGTTGCGAGGTCATTCACATTTCCAATTAAATGCGACTTGTATGTGATCTCCAGTGTGAACTTTAAACGCCGCAAAAGTGTCCTGCATGCTCCTTGGAGGACACATCACATGCAGCGAGCGTGGACGGTAGCATTGAGCGCTTGGAGATTTTAAAGTTGCTGTCGTACCAGAGCCAGAACATGTACAGTTTATTTGTTTTAGTTAGGAGATTGAGAAGGTGAAGGACAAGGTTTTTGGCCATGGCGTTCAGTAATGCAGCTATCCAGCAATTCCATCTCCTCAACACTGGGCTTATCTCCTAAAATATGGTCCAGTTCTGTTTATTTTCTCCATACTTCAGCGCAGAATAGTGACATTTGTCGCTTGCTGATGACGTGTAGGTCGGATGAATATGACCAGGCCGTTCAGACTGAAGATCGATATGTATCGGTTTTAGGACCACATATCCAAATGGCCTAGGTCGCATTTAAAAAAAGCGGATCTGTGTTGTTCAGACTGTCATTAAAAGATCAGATACAGGTCGCATAGGGGCGAAAAAATCAGATTTGGGTCACTTCAGGCTGCAGTCTGAACGTAGCCTAAGACTGATGGCTTGTCTCTTTGGAGTTTTAAAGTCACTGTTGAACATGCCAGGCAAAGCAATAACCATGGCAACAAGCAGGTGACGAACCCTACACCAAAACGGTTACGCAGTGCACCTTAATGTAAACATAAAGGTTTTGGATATTTTTGTCTTTTTCAAAAACTGTAGTTTAAATAATTTACCAGGGAATAACTTTTTACTGAGGTCATATCAAGTTCAGTAATTCATGTTTGAGGCAAAATCTTTCTTTAAAAAAATCAACCCATTACATTTAAAATATACAACTCCAAGCATAACTCTTACCACATAAACCTGGCACTGGCCTTTCAAACCATTTTCCTTAGCTCTTTGCACAGTCTTCTCTGGTAATTACCCTCTCAAATGTTACACTACTACATATTTACTCAGCATTGTAGCTTCCTTAAAATAGCCCAGATCTTTTAGTTTTCCAAAAGCACATCAGAAACTCCGAGTCCCTCACGTAGCGTCAGGTGTGCGCCCTACTTCAAAGTCAAAAGCCACGCTGAATGCCACACAAACGCTGCTGATTTGCAAAGATTTTGAATTTTCTCCATCTCAATAACAGTGCTCCACACAACATCACATCTCATTCACGGAGCCAGAAGGTGACAGAGAGGATTATGGGTAGTTTGGGTACAGTTGCACAATAGAGAACCGCTATGCGACGTCGAAGTTGCACTGGCTTCATTACTTGTTTTATGCGGCTCTGAAATGCCGTGTGATTGCCACCCGTAGATGTGCTGTTTATGGTTTAGTGAGGTTTTGTCTATCTCGGAGGTTCAGATTATTTAATGACTTCATGCCAGGTTTAAACGTGTGTACCCTACTATTTGTACAGCTTGATTTGAATGTTTGTCTTCCACTCTGGCCCACCATGATACCGCGTACACAGAATAGAGAGTTTACACAGAGTTTATACAATGGGAAATGAGTACGCTCTATGTAAAACGCATTGTGTTTTTCAGTAGCATCATAGGCAGTCCTGGGTGTATTTTGCACTGTGGGTTACATGTTCCACAACAAGACCAAAGTTTAAATTCAGAAGAACGTACAAGAGCGATAGTGAGGCAGTGGTTAAGACAGGTCAGATCTGTAGAGAGGCGAACCAGCTCACAGCAAGAATGCAGTTTTTTCAAGGTATTTTTTGATAATTAAAACCTTCTGTAATTGAATAAGGGCTTAATGATGAGGTGAGCTTAATGCCATACAGTGTAATCTTCCGTACAAAGTAGGGCTGTCGGTTTAATGCGTTAATTAGGTTAATTCAGTGCTTCTCAATTATTTTCTGTGACGCCCCCCCTAGGAAGAAGAAAAAATTTCACGCCCCCCTCCCTCCACGCGACTATAAATAGTATTATTTGTCTACAAAATTGTTATTCGTACACCTCTGCATAACATTGTATCCTTGTATTAACATTAAAAACAAAAATAGAAAGAAAGAAACTTCCAACAAAGACTGCACTGTCTTTTTGCACTGAGGACTCAAATATTAATGTGTTTTTAATGCAGCTTTGCACACATTTGTTTACGTTTTACAGAAATGAAACATACTACATGGCCCATTTGCATAAACTAGAAGCGCTGGGGGGGGGGGGGGGGGCCTCTCTCCTTGTGCCGCTGATCCATCAGCTTCTGTCAGACTAAAGGACATGACTCAGTGGGATATATTTTTATCCATAGTTTTCAGCTTTGCGTTTCATGTTTGGGTCCCGGGAGCTGAGAGCGCAGTCCGCGCATGCGCACTGGCGTCCTCATCTACTCGAAACTATGGCTAAATCTCGGATTACAGGCCACTTTTGCTTCAAACGAAATCGTAGATTAAGACATCGGGCTTCTATGATTTGAAAAGTGCTAAAGTTTGTGTTATTTGGAGACCGCAAAGTAATGCCCCGAGTACTCACGCTAACGGATACGCTACAACATAACTTTTACCAAACAGCTCCAAATGACACCAACGTGCTATGGGTGAGTCAAACGACTTGTTTTATTACCGAAAGAAGGCTCAGATTGTAAAATAACGTTACTTTTCCTTTAATGCCATACAGTGGAATCTTCGATACAAATACAATACAATAACATCTCAATGGAGAAGGAACCAGACCACCCACCAGAAGGTCAGATAGTGCAGTTTAAATTCAAATGTGAATGTTCAAGAGCCATGGTGGTGCAGTGGTTAAGACCCTCACTTCACCACAAGAAGGTTCTGGGATTGATATTTGGACCTTTTAGTTAAAATTTGAAAGAAAAGTTGCAGTGTGTAACTTTCTGAAGTCCATGGATATAGTTAAAGCCATACTTCTGAACATTCTCAACTATGGAGATTGATAAGTTTCTCCAGGGCAGAAAAAAGTCAGGTTTGTGGAGATGCAAGCCTGCTCACAGTAAGGAGGCATGTTTTTGTATGTTTTTGAGCAATAAAAACATCTGAAAAGAAGAAAACACACTTTTATTAGTCTATTTTTTGGCTAAGAATTTACATACTGTGGCTTTAAAGGTCCCATGGCATGAAATTTTCACTTTCTGAGGTTTTTGAACGTTAATGTGAGCTCCCCTACCCTGTTTAGGGCCCCCTCCCCCCATGGTTAAAAGTTGTGAAATGTCTAAACTGAGCATTTGCGATCCTTTTCTGCGTTACAAAAAATCGGAGCTCAAACGGGCGATTTTGAACAAGGAACCTTATTGACGTCAGATCGAAAAAAGAAATGCAAATGCAGTTCCACCCCCGTCTGTCTGTACTCAGCGTCTCTGTAAATCACGCCCAGAGAGTTTGGACCGTGAATGCGCTAGGCAATGCGAAATGCGTTTTTTTTATTTGCCTGGAGGCACGTCCGAGTGTTTCTAGGCTCGGAAGTCCTTTATCTGAGCCTCTGGACCTTTGAACAGCAGTGGTTTAATTTTATTTTCTGTGGAAATGTGTTTATTTTTCAATGGAACACTTCAAATCTTTCCCCCCGTGCAAAAACAAGGAAATGGATCAGCTGAGCGCTCAGAGCGAGAGCGGAGCGTTTGGCCACGCCCCCACCCTCTACTATTGGCCAGCTCTTTTCTCCTCATTTGCATTCAAGCAACAGCGCCCATTATGGAGTGTTCCAGAGAGAGAAAAAATACTCTTTCTCATCTTATCTCTGTTTCTCATGCACTGAGTGTTGATTTTGAAGAAGGATTCATTTACAGTATTAGGGAACCATTAAGGAGCCATATAAAAGCATCAAGAAGTACCATGTCATGGGATCTTTAAAGAAATGGATTGATTTGCGATACCAACTTTTTATATAATAATGTGATTTTCAACTCAAAGCCATCCAGCTTAAAAACACATACCAATTGGAGTAATAAATGTATTTATTCCTCATCATCAAATGTTTTCTACCATTGTTCAAAATATATAGATATTTAATTACAATTATTTAAACTAATTTCACTTCTTTTCTCCTCTCTGGTTTGTAGGTCCTCTGATTTTGGTCATTTACATGTGTTTTGCAGACAGACGCAGTGACTAACTCTGCATTGGTCATCAGTAATCCTTATTGAACCTTCACTAATGCCAAACACACAGAGCAAGAACAGCTAAGCCCTGTGTCTGTGCACTTCTGTCTGATCAATACAAGTCCTATATCTCAAATACCACTCTGCTTTTTATAGATTATGTACACAATATTCCAACAGACGAATTACTAACTTTACTCATAACAGAGGATGATTGATTTGTTTTAATGGACTTCTAGGATTATGACTACGATTTTTTTTTTTCATTGTTTACTGAACTAGAATATATAAATCTGAGTTTTAGTCTTTTTATATTTACTCACATTGACTCAGTTATCATTGTTCAATCTGTATTAGTACACATCTTAGCCTACTTTAGTTTCACAGTAATTTATAGGCTATGACTGCATCAAGAAAATATTTTTGAAATGTGAAATAATCATTTGAATTGAAAAACACATTCTGTGACTTCTTCTGCCCTATGAATCTGTCTTAGACTATTCAGTACCTCTGACGCCAACAGCCTAAAAGGCCGGCCTATATGAAGTAAATATTATATGACGTTTTATCACCAGGCGCCTCGTTTCAGTGACACGAAATCAGAACAGCAAAAGTCTTTTACTGAGTTTCATGGCACATTGTCACTGTATTATTTAAACACTGTCTCCACAAATAGTGACCAGTTCACCAGAAGGTGTTTCTTCCATTTTCATCCATTCATTTTTCCAAGAGTTGGCCAGTCCATTGCGACTTCAGCTAAAACATTATTTGCAGTTCAGAAAGCATTTTCCCCAAAGCACAGAGAAAAATCAAATCGATGGTGTTCAACTGACAGAGCACCTATAGGTTTCGAAAAGGTTGTGTTTTGTAGTTTTGTTGTTTGCGTATTTAGATCATAAACATTTTCTCAGTTCAAAATCATTCAGTTGTCTTAAAAACATTCTCTTAACCTTTAGCTTCGACTCACTCTGCTCCACTCTGCCGGACTTCCAGTACCGTGACAGTCATTTTCAGAACCCGTTTGTTGTTTGGACTTTTTGCAAACTAGGTGTGCATGCTGCCACCTTGCTGTTCTTGCTGTTCGTTAGCCATATGTATGTGCTGCTAGCTTGTTCAGGGTGTTCGTTAGCCGTTTGTATGTGCTGCTAGCTTGTTCAGGCTATTCGTTAGCCGTATGTATGTGCTGCTAGCTTGTTCATGCTGTTCGTTATCTGTATGTATGTGCTGCTAGCTTGTTCAGGCTGTTCATTAGCCGTATGTATGTGCTGCTAGCTTGTTCAGGCTGTTCGTTAGCCGTATGTATGTGCTGCTGGCTTGTTGTTCTTGCTGTTCGTTAGCCGTATGTATGTGCTGCTAGCTTGTTCAGGCTGTTCGTTAGCCATATGTATGTGCTGCTAGCTTGTTCAGGCTGTTCGTTAGCCGTATGTATGTGCTGCTAGCTTGTTCATGCTGTTCGTTATCTGTATGTATGTGCTGCTAGCTTGTTCAGGCTGTTCGTTAGCCGTATGCATGTGCTGCTGGCTTGTTGTTCTTGCTGTTCATTAGCGGTATGTATGTGCTGCTCGCTTGTAGTTCACGCTGTTCGTTAGCGGTATGTATGTGCTGCTGGCTTGTTGTTCACGCTGTTCGTTAGCGGTATGTATGTGCTGCTGCCTTGTAGTTCACGCTGTTCATTAGCGGTATGTATGTGCTGCTGGCTTGTTGTTCAGGCTGTTCGTTAGCGGTATGTATGTGCTGCTGGCTTGTTGTTCTTGCTGTTCGTTAGCCGAATATATGTGCTGCTCGCTTGTAGTTCACGCTGTTCGTTAGCGGTATGTATGTGCTGCTGGCTTGTTGTTCACGCTGTTCGTTAGCCGTATGTATGTGCTGCTGGCTTGTTGTTCACGCTGTTCGTTAGCCGTATGTATGTGCTGCTGGCTTGTTGTTCAGGATGTTCGTTAGCGGTATGTATGTGCTGCTGGCTTGTTGTTCACGCTGTTCGTTAGCCGTATGTATGTGCTACTGGCTTGTTGTTTCTTCTGTTGGTAAGTGGGGTGTAGGTGCTGCTAGTTTGCCGTTCCTTCTGTTCGTTAGCGGGCAGTGCGCGCTGTAAATTGCTGCTGTGATGGCGGCGGCGCAGATGGGACGTGGACAGTTCGGTTCCGATCGGCGGCGCTCACACATCTGGTCTGCAGCCACCAGCATCTTTGCACTAATTTGTTTGTCACTATGTATTGAAGGGACGATCTGTCATCCTGCCACGCTCTGTGCAGCTCCGTGAGTTTGAAGAACTCAACACTTCAGCTCACTACTTCTCTCTCCAACTTTCTCTCTCTGTCCATTCAGCCTATCTCTTCGCTGTCCCTCACTCTCTTACTAACCCCTCACTATCTTTCACTCTCTTTTTTCCTTCTCTCTCCCGCCCTAATTAGTTCATTATCTGTCTCTCTTTCTCTCTCACTCACACACAGACGCACCTCTCTTTTCTTTCTCTCTCTGTTCATGTAGGCTATTTCCACTCCTCTCTCTGTCCTCATCTCTTTCTCTGTCTCGCTCTCTCTTTCTATTGTTTCCCTTTGTTTCTTTCCCTCCTTTCTTTATGTCTCTCCCTCTTTCCATTGTCTCTCTTTCTCTCTACTCCCTCTGCCTGGTGCTCTCTTCTCTGGGGACCAAACACACGACAGACGTTTAGGGGAAATTATTCAAAGTGAAACGCTTGAAAACACAGTATGTAGCAGCTTTGTTCATTAATTAACCAAAGATAAAATGACATGAAGTTTGTAGAGTAGTAATAGTAGTAGCAGTAGCAGTAGTAGTAGTAGTAGTAGTAGTAGTAGTAGTAGTTTAACTTTGGTCAACTTCAAAATGACTTTCCCATCTGTGAAAGAGAACATAAACACACTTTTTAGGACATACTGTTGTATTAGGGCTCAGTGAGTTAGGAGAAATGACCAAAATGTACAAACAAACAAACAAACAAAAAAACAGATGTATAGTGTTTTTGGACTTTAAAGGTGCACTGTGTAACATTTCTGTTTTTCTTCATGTAGATGTTTTTGCATCCAGAAGCCATTTTCACACATTTATTGCAAACTGTGTCTTGTTAACCACATGTGACTAGGGATGTCAACAATTAATCGATTAACGGTTAATTGTCGATTAAGACGTTGGTCGATCAAAATGCATTAATTGTAATTAACCGCTAACCGCGGACACGCGGACACGCGCACCCGAAACAAGGCAACCGCGCTGCGCCAAGCTCGACTCACAGCCGACCGCAGGCGCCAACGGCACTGCTCAGCAGCCCCGGGTGTACCGCGAGGCGAGATCGAACCCGGAATGCGTGCCGCTGCTGCTGGTTTCGCCGCGGCCCGCGCCCCGAGCCCAGGTGGGGCGAAACCAGCAGCGGCACGTGATGGTTTAATCCTTGTCTAGTCCAGGTCTAGACCCGGTCGAGTCCAGGTCCAGTCCAGGTCCAGACCTGGTTCAGACCTGGTCCAGTCCACGTTCAGTCCTGGTCTAGTCTCTTAGCCAATCAGGATAGAACACAATGTTACACTATAAAAAAATGTTACACTATAAAAAAAAAAAATGGATAGAGCGAGGGATTACTGTATTTTGTTATTCAGCATCAATACATTTGTCTGCTTTTTACTAAGGAATAATTAATTGAGGTATATACAATATAATAATACTATGATATATTTATGACTCAGTGTTATGTTACTATAGCTTATATTCTTAAAGATCCTATTGAAACACTAAAATTCAGGTGAAAAACGCTGCTTATCAGTTAATCGTTAATTGATCGATAAGGTCAATCAACTATCAGTTAATGAATTAACCGATAATTTGCATCCCCACATGTGACTGTATAAAGAAGTGGACTAAAGCAGCATGACGTCACCCACAGCGTTTGGCTCCAGTCAAATGAAGCTCACCGAGGGTAGCAGTTATAAAGGCAAAATTGGTCCAGAGTTCCATATTAGGAATAGGAATTCATTAACGGACAAAATAGCATAATAAAAACATCAGGATCATGTAGAGCAGGTTAATAAGACAATTTTTAAGGCCAAAATGATGAGACTCACTGCAGCTACACAGAGAGAGGAGTGATATTTTTTCAACACAGTGAATTTGAGCCAGAGTCTATGGAGCCAGAAGCACCCCATGCTTATTTCCTATTGGGAATGCGGCAGCTAGCGCGTTAGCTCTGTCCATTTATATATAAAGTCTGTGGTTGAGCACCCTTGAAACCTTCTACATTTACGGGCAAAAGGAGAAATTTGTCAGCTGGACAAAAGTTTATTTGGTCGAATACGTTTCGCAGCTCATCCAAGCTGCTTCTTCAGTTCTGGTCAAACGCTGGTGGACACTGCCTGAATGAAGGAGCTAACTACAGTGAAATTACTGACTGCCACACCGATTTGTTTACAGTTTCTCTTAGTTAGGTACTAACCAGGTCAGGTCCAGAGATGTGAAAACACCCATTATGGCCCTGAATGGTTCTGCTAACAAGACCCACACTCTCCACTCCCACTGGATATTTGATAGGCCCACCTAACTAACAGAAACTGGAGGATAGGGGGAATTTTACCATTCCTAAAGTGAGAACCACTAGAAGAAGCTTTTCAGTGTCAGTGTGTGGAGTAAAATTGTGGAACAGTCTGGGGCTGGAACATAAGCAATGTCAAAGTATTTATCACTTTAAATCTCTCTTTAAACAAAGTGTGTGGTCACAGTACAGAGAAAATAACATCTAATACTCATGTCTCATGCATTCATGTCACATGTCCCTACCACATTACCCTTGTGGTATTCTGTATTACCATTGTTGGTATTTTTAAATTTGTTCAAGATTATGTAATGTGTGTCCAATTACCTTATGGTACTCCTTATTTACCATTGATGGTATTTCTAAATACTACTGTTACCAGTAGTAACGTGTGTCTGTACTTTTGTAAGTAGATTTATGGGTCTGTATGTGACTGTGTGTGGTTTTACGCACATCATTACACTAATTATTTTGAGGCATTGCCTGCAAACTAGGATTGTTTTGTGGTAGTAGTTTTCTGAAGATGGGGTGGGTTAAAAACAAGTTTATTTTCTACCCACTTCATTTTGAGCATTTATTATTATTATTATTATTATTATTATTATTATTATTATTATTATTATTATTATTATTATTATTATTATTATTATTATTATTATTATTATTATTTGTACAGTCAATTGAATTGACTGTGCAGGATGTATACTTCTGCACCTTTTTATGTTTACAATTGTATGGCAAGCTCAAAATAAATTATAATTAAAAAAAAAAAAACTGTAAACAAATAGGTGTGGCAGTCTAAATTTCAGTGTTTTTAGTTCCTCCCTTCAGGCAGATATAAGCAGTGTCCACCAGCGTCTGACCAGAAATGAAGAAGCAGCTTGGATGAGCTGCAAAATGTATTCGACCAAATAAAATTTTGTCCAGTTGACAAATTGAATTTTTCCTTTTGCCATGGATTCTACCTGGACGACTGAGGGATTTTACACACTTTTACATTACATACATTACATTTACACTGAATGCTACACAGAAGAGTATTAAACATATTTGTCTGGTGTTTTTACTGCTAAAGAAAACTACTTTGAAAAAAAATACATCCATATAGTAAGCAGGGATCTGACCTGTACCTTAATTTGGCTGCTCCATCTGCTTGTGTTCATGGAGATCATTTTAATTCCATTCTGTGTAACATTTAAGCCAAAGCAACAACAATCATATGTCAGACCTTTGACCAGAAAGGTTCCACAGTGAACCTTTAAAGAAGCAAATGAACTCCTGCTTCTTTGGCAGTGAAGAATTGCTTGGTTTACTCATAGACAGATAAAACTCAAGGTGAAGTCCAAGTCATTTGTCTCAATTGTTCCTGTCTGGTGTTAATATTTCACCAGATCTGTTTCAAATGGAAAGTAATATGATTTAAAGTGTTCTTATGCAAATGCGCCTGCAGCTTTAGTCACTTTTAGCGAGCGGACTGGCACTGAATCGTGATGAATGTTTCCTGACAGCTCGTAATCTGCTGTCTCCAACTCCCTGCCTCTTATTTAAGACAATTAAATCTGTGTTTGACGATAATGGATTCAGACCTGAGAGGCCCAGGAGGAGCCCACTGAGCACAGGAGCAGGAGCTGTGTTTGAGGTGTTGGTTGGGCTGTTATAGGGCGATTAATCGACATTTATTCGTGATTGAGATTCAGTCATGTCTAATCATCAATTATTCGCTTGGGTGTTTTAGCACATAGGTCCACAGCTAATCGTTTGTCAGTAAAAGCATGTGTTTAGAGATCAGAGACACTCCCTATTTGTGCCCAGTCTTTTCTCTCTTTCTCTTCCTCCTTCTCAAAGGTGACCGATGTTACTTTTTTGGTAGAAGAATGTCCACTAGCTACCTGTTTGTTTGTTTTTTGTTTGTTTTTTTGCCTAAAATGTTCCATTAAACCAGGGGTATCCAAACTTTTTTCATCAAGGGCCACATATGTAAACACAGACGAAGCAGAGGGCCGATCGAGGGCCATAGACTGGTGCTCAGTACAATAAATAATTGAAAATATGCATGTTTAACACGTTAGAATGAGATATCAGTCCTTTATTCATGCTAAGATCCTCAAAATGACATAATAAATATTAAAGGTCCCATGGCATGAAATTTTCACTTTCTGAGGTTTTTGAACGTTAATGTGAGCTCCCCTACCCTGTTTAGGGCCCCCCCCCCCACCCTTCCCCCACCCCCATGGCTAAAAGTTGTGAAATGTCTAAACTGAGCATTTGCGGTCCTTTTCTGCGTTACACAAAACCAGTGTTGAAACGGGCGAGTTCGGACAAGGCACCTTATTGACGTCAGATTGGCAAATGCAGCTCCAGCCCCTCCCTCTGTCTCCGCTCAGCGTCCCTGTATATCCCGCCCATAGAGTTTGGACTGTGAATGCGCTACAATGCGAAATGCGTTTTTTTATTTGCCTGGAGGCACGTCCGAGTGTTTCTAGGCTCGCAAGTCCCTTACCCGACCCTCTGGACCTCTGAAATACCAGTGGTTTAATTTTATTTTCTGTGTAAATATGCTTTTTTTCATTGCAAAGTCTCCCATCTGTACACGGAAGAGAGGAGACAGAGCGGAGCCGAGCTGCGGGGGACCCCCCCCCCCCCCCCGCTCCTTAGCCAATCTGTCTGTCCTTCTCATTTGCAGTGAAGCAGAAACACCCACAATAAAGCATTTTAGACACATATCTAGCCTCATGAAGACTGTCAGAGTCATATCTCATGCAGTGAGTGTTGATTTTGAAGAAGGATTCATTTACAGTATTAGGGAACCATTAAGGAGCCATATAAAAGCATCAAGAAGTACCATGTCATGGGACCTTTAATTTTTGTCTTATCAAGGTAGATTTTCAAAAAACTTGCAGTCAAAAGTTCTGCTCAAGGTAATTTGGGCCAATTCACCTGGAAGCCTGGGGGCCAAGAAAAATTTGTCTGAGGGCCGCATTTGGCCCACGGGCCATAGTTTGTACATGCCTGCATTAAACTCCCCAATGGCACAAGCACGTAACTTGACCAAGTGGCATGTCAGAACTGTGGAGAGACGAGCCAGTTCACAGTAAGAATGTAGTTTTTTTAGCTATAGTTTTGTTTAGCTAAAAAACTATTGTAATGAAATAAATCCAAGAGAAGTCAGTTTAATGCCATACTGCGGAATCTACCATTCAAAGCGCTAACATCTCACTGAAGACAGATACCAAACCACATACCAGAAAAGTTACATTTTCACTAATAAAAAGTCAGTCTTGTTTGTGTTCATGAAATCAATACTGAAAGTGATTATATATCCAAATAATGACAGAAAATGAAATAAAATCAAGATAAATATGAGGAAAAAAACATCTGGTGTAGGTTTTGGTGGACCATTTGGAGAGAGGTTAGCATGAAAGCAGTTCGTGGAGCGAGAGAAGAGACGACTGGAAAAGTGGTGCTTTTGACTGAAATGTAAATGGTGACTTTAAAACCTATTTTTCAGAGAGCGAAAACCACTTTCTGTGACTACGCTGTGGCACTTCAGGCGGGCTACTTAAGAATGGCATTAATGTTGCAGGTAGAAGCAAACAGACCCGCGCAGTCAATCTCTCCAATATTACATTTGGCTAAATTGAAAACAGTGACTGGAGCTTTCATACGTGTAGCTTCTATCTCCAGAAAATGAACTTAAAAATCTTTCCATCTTTGGGCACATTGAAGCAGACAGGAGCCGTGCACAAGCACAAAATGTGATTTCCTGTAATTCAATTCAATTTGGTGAGATGTAGGTTTTGTGGTCCGGATAAAAACATGAAAATGGTGTGTTTTCAGCAGAAGAAAGTTATGAAATTAGCAGGTAATGATGTTGATGGAGTGACGTCTACCACCAGCAGTCAAAGGGTTCATACGTTTGATTTTTACGCTTTAAAGGTGCACTTTTGGTTGGGGTCCATCACCTTCTTTTTTCTCTGGATATGTCATTGCTCTGCCTGGAATGTTCCACAGTATGACATTTAAATGCTTTACTTTACATTTATTCAACTACAGGTGTTTTTTCTGCTCAAAGATACCTAAAAAAACAAGCATTCTCACTGTGAGCGGGGTTGCTTCTACACAGATCTGACCTGTAACTTGGTCTCGTTTTTTTTTTTCTCCATGAAGATCTAAAGGTTTAATACCATTCTCAAGACAAAGCAATAACATTTCCGTGGAGAAAAGCCTTTAACAGACCTTCCACCAGAAAAGTTACACAATGCACCTTGAAAGAACACATATTATGGTTAATAACAGACGTTTTAGAATTTTTCTCCATGTTTCATTGTTGCCCCCAAATCAAAAACACACCCGCCTCAGAGGCATTGCAGGGGGCCCTCAAAGGTTCACAAAACAAGTATAAAAAGAAAATTATCAACCTTACATAAGATATCATTTTAAATGTATTGCTTTATATTAGTATTAAACCTACAGGCATGATAATATATTATGATTATATATTGTTTAACGTGGAAATTGAAGGGACTTCAACTAACACTGTCCACTAACACTGTCCACTAACACTGTGCGTTAACACTGCCTGCTAACGCTGTCCACTGTGTCCACAACAGAGCTCTCAAGTCTCACGCATTGAGTGTGACACACGCAATTCGATGTGTTCACACGCTCACACGCCACACGCTCACACGCCACACATGGCATTTCTCACGCTGATTTTTTTATTTTATTTTATTTTGTGCCCAGAAAATCGGTCTTTATGGCTCGGTTTATGCAGGCACCGCGCGTTTTCAGCGCCGCCCCGCTCCCCGGATAAAAATCTCAGTTATCAGGCGCCGCGCCCTTTTCAGCCAATCAGAAAATAGATTGTTCTGTTGTTGGGCAGACTGTAGAGTGGGCAGGCGGTAGAGTGTAGTTTCAGCTGCTAAGCACGCACTGCACTGTCAGTGATAAGGACAGCGACTGAACACGAGGAACGACAAAACGGTGATGATAAAACAAACTGAGAACAATCAGGTAATAACTTCATTTCTATAACTCTCATTAGTTGCTTTGTAGTTTAAGTTTGAGAGTGTGACACACGCAATTCGTCGCTCACACCGCATTTCTCACGCAATTCAAGCGGAAATTACGCAGTCTCATGCACGACCCCGCTCAAAACTTGAGAGCCCTGGTCCACTAACACTGCCCGCTAACACTGTCTACTAACACTGCCCGTTAATGTAACGTATTAATATGTTACATTAACAGATAACTATAAAATAAACAGGGCTCTCAAGACTCACGCATTGAGAGTGTGACACACGCAATTCGACGTGCACCGCGCGTTTTCAGGCACTCCTCGGGAAAAATTGTTCACTGCCCCCCCCCTCCCATGTATAAGTCGCAGGACCACCCAAACCATGAAAAAAATACGGTAAATTTGGCTAAACGCATTCTGTACTGTACAGGAGACACGGCACAGAATGACAGACAAATCAGCAAAGGTCTACAGTCCCTTAGCCAATCAGGACGCAGAACACAATGCGCGTTGATACACTATTTTAAAAATTGGAATTAAAAAATCTGCGAAACATCAAGGCCACGAAAGGTGAACCAGTATAGCGAGGGACCACTGTATTCCATGTACAGTAAGTCTTTCTTGCATTTGTTTACATTTTATTATTTATCATTTTCTCAGATAAAGCTCAAGTATGCAACATGCCCAAAGCAGTCCGGGTCTAACACAGTGCAAATCGAGTGAAGAATGTCACGGCTCATGTGTCAGTGTTAAACAGCTGATTCTTATGGACCACGCATCACATTAACAGTGGTTTAGCAGAGCAGCCATGTGCATCACATCTGCCACTTAACACCGATCAGGACGGGTTTGTGGCTCTGCTTTAATCACCTGGAGAGATGCAGCAACAAGAACCAAAACATCTGAAATATGACTAATACCTGAGCATAACTTTAGAGGAATGACTTCACAACAAGTTTTCTATTTTTTTAATATAGCTTTCATAGTTTTGACCCATTTGTATTTGTAGTAGCAATAGCGATGTAACAATAACTGAAATATCATGATACTGTATCGTCAAAAGCCTCACAGTTACATCAAATTACACATTTCTCTGCTTAAATTTACTGTTATGTTGCAGCAACAGCTAAAAAGCAGAGAGAACTACATATCCCATGATCCTTTGCTCTGTTTCAGTCCAATACATGATGAAATAACTTATTAAACATTTAGTATCAGCAGTATTAGTCGTAGTAGTAGTAGTAGTAGTACTAGCAGTAGCAGTAGTAGTAGTAGTAGTAGTAGTAGTAGTAGTAGAAGTAGTAATAGTAGTATTAATTATAGTAATAGTAGTACTTAATGGTAGTAGTAGTAGTAGTAATGGTAGTAGTAGTAGTAGTAATAGTAGTAGTAATAGTATTAGTAGTAGTAGTAATAATAGTAGTATTAATTATAGTACAGTGGTACCTCACCTTACGAAATTAATTCGTTCCAGAAGTGGTTTCGTAACGTGAATTTTTCATAAGTTGAGTAGCTATTTCAATGGAAAAGGCCTGATCCGTTCCAAGTTTTTTTTTTAAATATAGTGTAACATTTATGTTCTGTGTCCTGATTGGCTAAGAGACTGTAGACCCAGGACTGGGTCTACAGGTGGAATAAACTAGGTCTAGACCAGAACTAAACCAGGTCTAAACCAGGTCTAAACCTGGATTGGACCTGGATTAAACCAGGATTATCCCGGGACATGGCAGTGCCGTTGGATGAGCGCGTTGCTCGTGTCTCCGCGCTCCTTGCGCGTTCCGCGCTAGAGCTAAGAGGCCGAGAAAAACGCTCTTTCAGCGGGAATAAGAGCGGGGCGGGGCGGGCTCTGGTTCTATGTGACCTCCAGAGCCGGGGGGCTGACACTGTGAGCTAACAGGCCGAGAAAGGTGCTCTATCGGCGGGCAAGACCGCGGGGTCTCGCTCGGGGCGGGCTCTGGTTCTATCTGACTTCCAGGTCTAGACCAGAACTAAACCAGGTCTAGACCAGAACTAAACCAGGTCTAGACCAGGTCTAAACCAGGTCTAGACCAGGTCTAAACCAGGACCGGACCAGGTCCAGACCCAGAGCAAACAGGGACCAGACCAGGATTAAATCACCCCGTGCTCGCCCGCGCGTGCTCGGCCCCGAGGGGGAGGCACGGCCTTGCGTCGTGTCGACGTCGCTTTTTGATCCTTTGATGTCGGCTCTTCCTATCATTGTGAAGCAGAATTCACCAAGCGTTGGATTGTTCACTCACTAATAGGGAACGTGAGCGGGGTTTAGACTGTCGTGAGACAGGTGAGTTTTACCCTACTGATGATGTGTTGTTGATAGTAATCCTGTGTCTCCGCTCCCCTCGCGCGTTCGGCGCTATATTGAGCCGTGTCCCCCCACGCTTCACTATCAACACATTCCATTGAAAATCTATGAAAGTTCGAGTGTTCAAATGAGAGAGAAATGCGAGAAAAGCCCAACTCCAGTCTGAGAAAAGCGTAGAATGTGTGTGGTGAGGCATTTACAGCCCTAAAACATGTAGAACAATTGCAAAATACAAAGTTGTCCTACCTCGTGGACCTCTCCCACCGCGGGCCACCTCTGGAACCTAACCCCGTGTGTGTTGATAAAGTGTATTTACGTTTCGGGGCGTGCATATGAGCGCGCATTAATTTAAATTTTGAGATTTCGCGTTTCGTAACTTGAATTTTCTTTCGTATCTAGAGACCAAAATTTAACGTGAAGGCGTTTCATAACTTGGATTTTTCGTTTGTAGAGTCTTTCGTAAGGTGAGGTACCACTGTAATAGTATTAATTATAGTAATAGTAGTACTAATGGTAGTAGTAGTAATGGTAGTAGTAGTAGTAGTAATAGTAGTAGTAGTAGAAATAGTAGTAGTAGTAATTGTAGTAGTAGTAGTAGTAGTAATGGCGGTACTAGCTGTTGTTGCAGTAGTAGTAACAGTAAAATGATCAGTAGCAGTAGTACAAATAGATTGTCAATAACAGAAGTTGACGTAGTAGAAGTACAGTGGTTGAAGTATTGGTAGTAGTGCAGTAATAGTAGTAGTAGTATATATAGTAGTGGTAGTAGCAGTACAGTATTAGTAATTATCATAGTTGCTATTTGTTCTGAAAGTACAGAGACACGGACTTCTCCATAAATCCGGAACATGAGTCACGTTGTCACACTGAAAGATCCAGGAACATTTTGCCTTTTTTCAATGTTTTTACCCGATAATAAAACAATTTTTACATTTATAATATTTGATTTTGAGTCTTGTGGCGGCCCCTCTTTTATTCTCGGCTCTTGTGTTCACCTCTCAAAGCCGTCAACGTCACGCAAAGGAAACATTTTGTATTCACAGTTGAGATGTATGTAATGAAAAATGCATCTGTGTGTTACCTGTGAGAGAGAGCGGCGTTAGAAAGCTTTTAGGAGGAGAGAAAAGAAAAGGAGAGAGGAGCAGAGGGTGAGAGGGAAGAGGAGAGAAACAGAGGAGGTGGAGGAGGGGGAGAAGAGAGCAGAGGAAGGGAAGGAGAGATGAGCAGAGGAGGAGGGAAGAGGAGCAAAGGGGGAAGGAGACGAGCAGAGAAGAGGGGGACAGAGGAGGAGGAGAGGAGCAGAGGAGGTAGAGGAGAGGAAGAGAGAAGAGCAAAGAAGGGAGGGCAGTGGAGGAGAGAGGAACGAAAGAGGTGGAGGAGGGGGAGAAGGGAGTAGAGAAGGAGGAGGAGAGATGAGCTGAGGAGGAAGAGAAACAGAGGAGGAGGATGGGAGGAGCAGATGAGGAGAGAGGAGCAGAGGAGGAAGAGAAAGGAGCTGAGGTGGAAGAGAAAGGCACTGACGAAGAGAGAGAGAAGCAGAGGAGGAAGAGAAAGGAGCTGAGGAGGAGAGAGGAGGAAAGGAGGAAGAGTAAGGAGCTGAGGAGGAAGAGAGAAGCAGAGGAGGAAGAGAAAGGAGCTGAGGAAGAGAGAGAGAAGCAGAAGAGGAAGAGAATGGAGCTGAGGAGGAAGAGAAAGGAGCTGAGGAAGAGAGAGAGAAGCAGAGGAGGAAGAGAGAGAGAAGCAGAGGAGGAAGAGAGAAAGAAGCAGAGAAGGAAGAGCTGAGGAGAGAGAGAAGCAGAGGAGGAAGAGAAAGGAGCAGAGGAGGAAGAGAAAGGAGCTGAGGAGGTTTTAGCTGTCATCAATTTGACTATTTTAGCAATTTGAATTTTTTTGTGTTCTAACTCATCCACTATTTGGGAGAAAAATGTGTTTACCCAAGAGTGGGTAACACACTTCCTTTTGT
>JAVJIX010000086.1:2620000-2645000 GCA_036785185.1 Paratrypauchen microcephalus
ATGTTTTCAGAGGATTATGACTTGCTCCAAACTAAAATCAAACTAATTTTAGGCTACGTTTATATGACGACGGTGTGAACAGAAGATGCAAAAGTGGCGTCGCGTCTTCACTTTTTATTCTGCGTTTAGACGAGCGTTTTCGAGAGGAAATCTGCGTGCATACGGTGACGCAAAAGTGTGTGGAATTCGATTGGGTATGCATGCCAGGCTGCTAGGTGGCGCTGTGATACATTATCACTATGTCCGAGCGCATGTGTAGAATCTTCCTTCTTCTCATCTGTGCCGTGAAAAGCAAAAAATAAAAAATAAAAACATGGCTACCGGTAGCAAAAAAAAATGTGTGTGGTCAGACGAAGAAGTTCAACTATTGCTTCAGACCACGTTAGACTACAAAGCAATGAAGGTGTGAACTGGGAGTCAAAGTACACCGATATATGGACCGATGTGACGTAAACGCGTACGCGACGTCAGCAGATTTGACCAGAGTTTTGCGTCTTGGGCAGTGTAGATGAAAACGCTACGGCGGAGCATATACAAGTTTTCCACTTTGGAGGGTGGTTTCATTTTTTTGCGTTTTTAAGCCCCCAAAACGCCGTCACATCTAACGAAAGGCACTTCCGAAAAAATATTTTGTTGTTTTTACCCGTAAGCGTTCTCATGTAAACAGGCCCTAAAGGTGCACTGTGCAACTTTCCTGGTAGGGGCTCCAGCATAAACTTGTTTCCATGGAGATATAATTTCACAGTGTGGCATTAAACTAATCTATGTTGCGTTTATTCAATTACAGGTATTTTACTCCTCAAAAATACAATGAAAAACATGCATTTCTACAATCTACAGTGAGCTCACCTCTCCACAGATCTGACCTGTTACTTGGCCTGAAGGCATTGTGGGCTTGTCTCCATAGAAACAGATAAGTTTAATGCCATACTCTTGGACATTCTAGACAAACCAATAGCATCTCTATGAAGAAGCGCAGGTTTTTAACTTGACACAGTTGTTTTTGAGTAGAGTTTGAGCAGATCTGATGATGGGCGCTCGTCCACAGAGCACGTTACAGTTGAACTCACACCCACACTGTTGTCTTAACAGCTCACCAAGGCCAACACAACTGTTACTCTGATAAACCGCGATTATATTGTGAAGTAGAGCTGCTGCTTTTTCTGCTCAAACTGTAAAACAGGCTCTTAACACATTGTCAGAAGTGGGTTGAGTAGCCTAAAGTCGTACACAAATAAGAGGAGAGTTTACTTTAGAAAATAACATTACCCAAGTAGGAGCAGAAGGACCAAGAAATGAATCAAGTATGAGTCACAGTCTGAATGAAACATCTGATTTATATAATTTTAAATTTGGATAGCTGGAATATTCTATTATTATTATTATTATTATTATTATTATTATTATTATTATTATTATTATTATTATTATTATTATTATTATTATTATTATTATTAACTAGGGCTGCCAGTTTAATGTGTTAAGTAGATAAATTATTTACACTGCAAATTAACGCGTTACAAAAATTAATGCAATTAATTATGAGTGGCAATTCAATGCGCGTGCATTTTAAATTTGACGCGCGGCGAGCAAATCACTGCTCAGGCCGGCAAGTTTATTTATAAAAAGAAAGAAGACGGGACGATCAACAAGAACGCGGTGATTTGTAGCTTTTTAAGATTTTAAGATTTAAGTCTTTATTTGACCCATCCTTTTCAGGAGCAGTGAGCAGCCATCTTTCGGCGGGAAAGTCAGTGACTTACCAGTTGAGCTAACCAGCCGGTACACAGAGCTAACCAGCCGGTACCACATTGAATTTTTTGTAGCTCAAAAAGAATTTTCCAATCACCGAAGCAGCTCCAGCCTGACGGACCATTTGAACAATAAACATGTCCAGACAAGTTGTTACTGGTGATAGAGCGAGTGTGAGCGCACTTCACCAAACCAACAAACCAACAAACCACCAAACCAACAAACCACCAAACCAACAAACCACCAAACCAACAAACCACCAAACCAACAAACCAAGAAACCACCAAACCACACTCGCAGAATTTGGGAAACGAATGAGCAAAGGGACCACATGAAAACTGACAAACTCAATCGCAAAATGGGTTCGTTCGCTTGATCACTCACTCTCAATCTCTCTCTCACTCTCTCACTCTTAAAATGCGATTAATTAGATTAATTATAAATCCTGTAATTAATTATAATTTTTTAAATCGCCTGACAGCACTAATAATAACATGTGGAGGAGCAGGAGGTTTTTTTTATTATTAATATCAAAGCTTTTCTCACTTGTGGATTACAGCAGGACCCACGTAGCATATAAGTAGCATATTAGTAGCATATTTCTTTGAGTATTATCCATTTTGTATCGTAAGATGATGTCTGCATTTGGAAAATATACTTTCAGAAACTACATCTTCCTTTCCAATGAGACATTTGGAGCTCCCTGTGCTGTTAGCAACGGGGATGAACAATGAGAAAAATAAACAAATGAAGCCCTTATTCCTCGTGAACGTTCTGCTAACGGAGACATGTCTTTGTTATGAACACAATTTGTCTCGTAACGGTTTATGAGTTCAAAAACTGCACAGGACACGTCTGGCCTTTTATCTATGACGCAACAAAACAGGAAAAATCCAAAAGGAGGATTTTTGAGTGCTCAGAGAAGACGACTTTAGATTAATGAAACAAGTGTGAATCAAGCAATAGTACAACTCAATGAGAAGACAGTAATATAAGATCAAAACAGTAAAATTAGCATGTGTGTACATTACGTCCTACACATTCTCACATTCTTCTCATTTTTGGACCGGGGAAGACAGTGATAGATTGAAGTCTGTAGTTTCCCTATGAGACCATTTCTTGTACAGCTCATCTCCATTGGTTTTGCTGAGTGTTGGGGAAATCGTATTGGGCTCATTACCTCTGCACTGGACCGTGACATGAAGTGCTCGGAGAGAAGAACCATAGATATTATATTAAAGTACATTGAAAAAAAAAGAGGAACATCTGGTCACTCTTTGCTACAGTGCTTGTTTTTTTTTGTCATTTTAGCACTCCGCTCTGCTTGGCTGCTTTCATTGGAGTTGCAAGTTTTAAAAGACTAAGAAATGTTTATGAAGTTAGGCAAATTAGACAATGGGTTCTGAAACGAAATATTTTGTAGTGAAAGAAATGACATCCACATATTCAGATACAGTTACAGCTACTTTTTACCTTTAGACTACGTTCACACTGCAGGGCTTAATGCTCAATTCCGCTTCAATTAAATGCGACTTGTATGCGATCTCCAGTGTGAATGTGAACGCCCCAAAAGTGTCCCGCATGCGCCTTGGAGGACACAATGAGGTCACATGCAGCGAGCATGCTTAGTGTTTCAATCAATCAATCAAACAATATTTATAAGGCGCTTTTCATACAAAATTGTAACACAAAGCGCCTTACAGTGGTCAAGGATTAGAAGATTGACCTTATTTGATCTCGCACAGGAGAAGTTGTTTCTATATTTGACCCGGGGACCATCCCCATGATATTGTTTTGTTATTTAGGCTTTGGTCAGGCCCTAAGCTGGAGGATTTTACCTATGGCGCATGTTTAGGTTGGTGGGGGAAACCGGAGCGCCCGGAGGAAACCCACCCAGACACGGGGAGAACATGCAGTCTCCGCACAGAAAGGCCCGGGCAACCCGAACCTTCTTGCTGTGAAGCATGAGTGCTAGCCACTCAGCCGCCGTGCTGCCACGAAGGAGAAAAAAAAAAAAAAGCAAACAGACAAACAAGCAGACGAACAAACAACAAACAGATATACAAGCAAACAAACAAAAGAACAAACAAAAGACAAGCAAACAGATGACGGAAGTCAATCAAAGGCCAAGCTAAACAGGTGAGTCTTGAGCCCACTCTTAAAAACATGAACGTTCTCTTTGGCCCTGAACTCCTCCGGCAGTTCCATAGACGAGGGCCGTAGAACTGAAAAGACGCCTCTCCGTGAGTGTGTGTCCTGACTTTGGGAATGACCAAGAGCCTGCTGCCGGAGGAGCGCAGGGCCCTTTAGACTACGTTCACACTGCAGGGCTTAATGCTCAATTCCGCTTCAATTAAATGCGACTTGTATGCGATCTCCAGTGTGAATGTGAACGCCCCAAAAGTGTCCCGCATGCGCCTTAGAGGACACAATGAGGTCACATGCAGCGAGCGTGCTTAGTGTTTACGGAAGTCGCCTAAAGTTGCTGTCGTACCGGAGCCACAACATGTACAGCTTATTTGTTTTAAGGAGGAGACGGAGAAAGAGAAAGAGAAGGTTTTTGGCCACGGCGTTTTGTGGGGCAGTGGCAGCAACGTCCGTAGAAATGAACGTGTGGGTGCGGAGTCGCAGACAAGAATGGTGGGATTGCTATGTGCTTCGCCGCTTCACTGATACGGAGTTTATATACTATTTTTGTCATGACGAGAAGAACGTTTGTGCACATTTGTGAGCGCCTACTTGTACCACTCTCGCTGGAGGAAACACGCCCAGGTCGGATGAATGCAGACTGTTCAGACTGAAGTCACATGCCAAAAGATTGGATATTTATCGGTTTTAGGACCACATATCCAAGTGGCCTGGGTCGCATTTGAAAAAATCTGATCTGTGTCGTTCGGACTGTCGTTAAAAGACCAGATACAGGTCGCACAGAGGCAAAAAAAATCAGATTTGGGTCACTTCAGGCTGTAGTCTGAATGTAGCCTTTGTTAAGCACAGACTGGCAATTCCAGGGCTGAAAATGATTCAAATGAAGGTGTATGGAGTTTAAAAACACAGTGGAGCACTTCCTGTATTGCCACAGGACATCACAACAGTGTTTTCTGTTTGAGATAAAAAACAACTTCAATATTACAAGTTGTTTTGGACCAATATTGGTAAAGTAAATCATCTTATTACACCAGTTTAAAAACCAAAATGGGATATTGACTGAACCTCGGTGCCGATATCTGATACCAGTATTGTAAAACTCAATTCTTTAAAAGTGCACTGTGTAACTTTTTGGTTGGGGGGTCCACCATCCACCATCACCTGCTTGTTTCTATGGATATGTCATTGATCTGCCTGGAATGTTCCACAGTATTTTTTATTTATTTAACCTTTATTTAACCAGGAAAAGTCCCATTGAGATTCAAAGATCTCTTTTTCAAGGGAGGCCCACACAACACAACCCACAAGACAACAATTAAATATAAAATCAACACCGACAAAATGTTAGTGACACAGTTAGAAAAATTGGCATGTCGTCGATTGCATTTCCAGGTCTTTTAAAAGAGTATTTTAAAAAAAGCCATAGGCACGAATGTTTGAAGTTTTAAAACTGCAAAGAATTCCAGTCTGCTGGAGCACGATACTGAAAAGACAGTTTTCCTTTCTCTGTTCTTACAGTAGGAACCAACAACGTGTAATCATCATGAGAACGTAAATTCTGGGGTCCATCAGGCCTCAGCTGAAGATGCACACTGAGGTATGGAGGAAGCAGCGAAAACAAGTCCTTTATAAATAAGTTTGTACCAGTGTGTGAGCCGCCGGGTCGCTAAAGCAGGCCATCCAGCATGAGAGTAGAGTTCACAATGATGGGTCCGAGCACTACAGTTTGTATTAAAGCGCAAAGAGGCATGAAATACTGAATCCAGAGAGCGCAGAGCTTGGGCTGGGGCATGCATATACAAAAGATCCCTGTAGTCCAGCACAGGGAGGAATGTTGCAGCAACAAGCCTCTTCCTGGTGTCGAATGAAAAAGACAACTTGTTTCTGGAGTAAAAACTCTATTTAACCTCCTGGGACCTGAAGAAAAAAATATTATTATTATTTTAATTTTCTCTTTGGAGGTAAATGAACACCTTAGCATTACGTTTTTTGTAACATGTTATGGACTGTAATAGTGTTAAATCCAAACCTAAACCTAACCTAAACCTAACAAAAACATTTTTTCCGTCGGTTTTACAGTCACCTCAAAAAGTTTTTAGACTCCTTTTTAATTTCTTATTTATTTATTTATTCATTTATGTATTTTTTATGTTTTATTTTTATTTTTTATGTATTATTTATTTATTTATTTACTTATTTATGTACTTTATATATATATATATATATATATATATATATATATATATATTTTATTTTTTATGTATTATTATTATTAATAATTATTTATTTATTTATTTTATTCTCCTTTTTTTATCATAGTGCAGCCACAAACAAGAGTCTATCTCAAAACTTTAAATATGTCCACTATAAAGGACACAAATTAATGGGCGGGTCTCAGGAGGTTAAAGGGATATGCCACCCCCAGGTCAAATTTGGGCATCTCCCCACAGTCCAGAGACTAAAATAAGTGGTGGAAAGCGTTTTCCTGCTCACCCAGCCATTGTCCGAGTCTGTCGCCACTGACCGCCGCGGTATCTGCAGCTACTCCGCCTTAGACTGGAGTCTAACGTCGCCAGAGAAAGATTTCGGCCAAAAGGAATTAATTTGCTCGATGCGTTTCCCAATTACTTTGTGTGTAGTGCGCATTCATATCGAGTGCAAATAAATGTGCAAATCAACACGGAGAGCTTGCCTTGGTCATTTTGGGTGGGAACTATTTTCCAGTGCGTAAGAATACAGCCGAATCACGCAGCACGTACTGCCAGGGGAATCCCAGTTGGGCACGCACATGGAAGGCCGTCTTCTTCTCCCTATAACCACAACGTGGTGCGTGAGATGCTGTATTCTTGCGCACTTGCGCCGCGCGCCGTTCGCGTTTGTTTGCACATCTCTTACCACGCTATGAACCGTGTAAGACGGAATGATGCGTAATATATACATATTAATTTTTTAATGGGGGCGCGTTCGTAACCACGAAACGTCGTAACCCGAGACCGCGGCGGTCAGTGGCGACAGACTCGGACAATGGCTGGGTGAGCAGGAAAACGCTTTCCACCACTTATTTTAGTCTCTGGACTGTGGGGAGATGCCCAAATTTGACCCGGGGGTGGCATATCCCTTTAAGATGGAACTTTTTGTCAAGAGAGTCGATATGAAACTTAAAAGACAGTCCATCATCAACCAAGTATTTAAAAGCATGGACAACTTCAATAACAGTATGACATTAAACAAGTCTATATTCAATTACAGAAGGTTTTATAGCTCAAAAATACCTGGAAAAACAGACATTCAACGGTGGTTTTGGTTTCCATGAAGATAAAAAGGTGTAATACCATACTGTGGAGAAAACCAGTTTACAGACTCCACCAGAAAAGTTCCACAATGCAGATTTAAAGGAAAAGTAACGTTTTTTTTTTGTTTTTTTTTTACAATTTGAGCCTTATTTCGGTAATAAAACAAGTTGTTTTACTCACCCATAGCACTTTGGTGTCATATGGAGCACTTCCAGAGATGTTTTAGATTTGCGGTTAGCCTAGCGCGACTTCTAGCCATAGCTCGGGGCATATAATATATTCCCCGACTATGTAATATATGCCCCGTGCGGGCTCCAAATAATACAAACTTTAGCACTTTTCAAATCATAGAAGCTCGATGTCTTAGTCTACGATTTCATTTGAGTCAAAAGTGGCCTGTAATCCGAGATTTATCCATAGTTTACAGCTTTGCGTTTCATGTTTGGGTCCCGGGAGCTGAGAGCACACTCCGCAAATGCGCACTGGCATCCTCATCTACTCGAAACTATGGCTAAATCTCGGATTACAGGCCACTTTTGACCACACGAAATCGTAGGCTAAGACATCGAGCTTCTATGATTTGAAAAGTGCTAAAGTTTGTGTTATTTGGAGACCGCAAACATTTGCCCCGAGAACTCACGTTACGGAGATCACAAATCTAAAACATCTCCGGAAGTGCTCCATATGACACCAAAGTGCTATGGGTGAGTAAAACAACTTGTTTTATTACCGAAATAAGGCTCAGATTGTAAAAAACGTTACTTTTCCTTTAACTATATCCTTGTTATAAATGAGCCCCACCTTCTTCTTCATCGGCGTCTATGGACATAAGGCAGCCTCTCCGTCACCTCTTTGTGCTTTGGGACAAATGTTCTTCTGCTGTCTGCTCAGTGGAGGGTGAACGCAGATCTCCCCCCTCCTCCTTCAGTATCTCCTCGCATTGTCTTGCTCATTCAGGTCGCCGCTAAATGAGAAGCAATGGATTGTGGGAGATAAGGCGTGAAGGGCGTCCCAGGTAACAGGAGTCGGTGGCGTTACAAAGGGAAGTGTCTGTTCCGATTGCGTGGTCACCTTCTTCGCTTGAATGTGTGTTAAAACAGGTCAGCGACAGTCCATAAGCACTTTGTCCCCCTGCAGACAGCCTGTTTAACCTGTAGATACTGTGACTTCTCTCTTATACTGCAGAGTCAGGACAAAACACAAAACTGCTTCTTCTGGTGTTTTATTGTACTTTAAAAAGCATCCTTCTATAACTTTAAAGGTGAACTGTGGAACTTTTCGGCTTGGGAGTCTTGCCATCGTCTCCATGGAGATGTTATTGCTTATCCTGAGAGCAGAATGACCCCTCTTGTGAATCTGTAAAAGAAACTCCTTCTGATTTTGTTATTGTAGTTTCTTGATGTCTGTAATTTTAAAGGTGCAATATGTCACTTTTCTGCAGGAGGGTTTTGTCATTGTCTCCATGGAGATGTTATTGCTTCTCCTGGAAACAGAATTACCTCTTTCGTTTAGTGCAGAGTCAGGGAGCGCACACAAAACTGCTTCTTCTGGTATTTTTATTGTAGTTTGAAAAGCATCCTTGTATAACTTTAAAGGTGAACTGTGGAACTTTTCTGCTTGGGAGTCTTGCCATCGTCTCCATGGAGATGTTATCGCTTTGCCTGGGAGCAGAATGACCTCTCTCTTATAGCGCAGAGTTATGGATCTGTATGAAAACTGCTTCTGATCTGGGTATTGTAGTTTTCTGATGTCTGTAACTTAACTTAAAGATGCACTGTGGAACTTTTCAGGTGGCGGTATCTTGACATTGTCTCCGTGGAGATATAACAGCTTTTCCTGAACAACCTCCCTCTTATACTGCAGAGTCAGGGAGCGCACACAAAACTGCTTCTTTTGGTATTTTATTGTAGTTTGAAAAGCATCCTTCTATAACTTTAAAGGTGAACTGTGGAACATTTCAGCTTGGTTGTCTTGCCATCGTCTCCATGGAGATGTTATTGCTTATGCTTCTGATTTTGCTATTGTAGGTTTCAGATGTCTGATGAAACTGCTACTACTCATCTTTTTAGGGCCTGTTTACACGAGAATGCTTATGGGTAAAAACGACAAAATATTTTATCGGAAGTGCCTTTCGTTTAGACGGTGACGGCGTTTTGGGGGCTTAAAGGTCCCATGGCATGAAATTTTCACTTTCTGAGGTTTTTGAACGTTAATGTGAGCTCCCCTACCCTGTTTAGGGCCCCCCCATGGTTAAAAGTTGCGAAATGTCTAAACTGAGCATTTGCGATCCTTTTCTGCGTTACAAAAAATCGGAGCTCAAACGGCGAGTTTGAACAAGGCACCTTATTGACGTCAGATCGAAAAAAGAAATGCAAATGCAGTTCCACCCCCGTCTGTCTGTACTCAGCGTCTCTGTAAATCACGCCCAGAGAGTTTGGACTGCGAATGCGCTAGGCAATGCGAAATGCGTTTTTTTATTTGCCTGGAGGCACGTCCGAGTGTTTCTAGGCTCGGAAGTCCTTTATCTGAGCCTCTGGACCTTTGAACAGCAGTGGTTTAATTTTATTTTCTGTGGAAATGTGTTTATTTTTCAATGGAACGCTTCAACTCTCTCCCCCCGTGCAAAAACAAGGAAATGGATCAGAGAGCGCTCAGAGCAGAGAGCGGAGCGTTTGGCCACGCCCCCACCCTATTGGCCAGCTTTTTTCGCAACAACACCCATTAGAGTGTTCAGAGTGACAAAAATTACTCTTTCTCAGCTTATCTCTGTTTCTCATGCACTGAGTGTTGATTTTGAAGAAGGATTCATTCATTAGGGAACCATATAAAAGCATCAAGAAGTACCATGTCATGGGATCTTTAAAAATGCAAAAAACTGAAACCGCCCTCCAAAGTGGAAAACTTGAATACACTCCGTTGTAGCGTTTTCGTCTACACTGCCCAAGACGCAAAACTCTGGTCAAATCTGGTGACGTCGTGTGCGTCGTGCGTTTACGTCACATCGGTCCATATATCAGTGTACTTTGTTTGGCAGGACTCCCAGTCTCTAACGTGGTCTGAAGCAATAGTTGAACTTCTTCGTCTGACCACACACATTTTTTTTTTGCTACCGGTAGCCATGTTTTGTTTTGCTTTTCGCGGCGCAGATGAGAAGAAGGAAGATTCTACGCATGCGCGCGGACATAGTGATAATGTATCACAGCACCACCTAGCCGCCTGGCATGCATACCCAATCGAATTCCACACACTTTTGCGTCACCGTATGCACGCAGATTTCCTCCCGAAAACACTCGTCTAAACTCGGAATAAAAAGTGAAGACGCAACGCCACTTTTGTGTCTTCTGTTCAGACCGTCATATAAACGTAGCCTTAGTGTTGTTTTTGAATGTCTAAAATGTCCTTCTATAGCTTTAAAGATCCACTATGTAACTTTTCTGCTTACCATTTGCTCCATGATGATTACTGTTATTATTACTGGGAGAGGAGCAATATTCTTATAAATCAGAGTCAGGGAGCTCAGAGAAAACTGCTACTTTTTATTGTAGTTTTCAGGTGCCCTAGTCCAAAGGGTCCTTCTGTATCTTTAAAGGTGAACTGTGTAACTTTTCTGACAGAGGGTGCTGCCATTGTCTCCATGGAGATATTAAGGCCTTGCTTGGAATGTTCTACAGTATGATATTAAATGTATATATCTTGCAATAGTTCAATTACGGAGGTTTTATTTGCTAGAAAATGATCTTAAAACACAAGCCTTGTTTTGATTTGCTTCCTCAAAGCAATGACATCTCCATGGAGACAAGCAGGTAGCGGACCCTTCACCAGAAAAGTTGCACAATGCACCTTTAAGGCTAAATTAGGCGCAGTTATTGTTAAAATGTTTCAAAGTTTTCTCAATATTTACTGTTGCAATACTAAATGATGATTCCCCGAGTCTTTGTTTCAAACGTGTCTCTGTAATTCCCAATTATCTCCTTAAGTACACGACAGTTTTACACTCGCTCTACACGTGGGACTCGTGTGTTTGAGAGCGGCTCGTATCTGGGCTCCCGGGTCTGTGTCTTGGCAGAGGATTTTGAGTGGGAGTTTTGGATTATGTACAAAACGGGATTATCAGACATACATTACAGCAGTTAGCTCTTGTGCTCCCGCCTCGATGCTAATGACGGGTCTCTGTGAGCTTTCTAATTTCATGGTTGGTGTCAGTGTTTGTCTTTCAAGCTGCTCAGCTGCTGTGGAGCTCCAAAGGTCTGAAGGCTTTCAGCACAACCAAACAGGCTTTATTTTGTCTCAGTAAACACAAATCATACATACATCTCGGCTCAATGTCAACATGCACACAAAAGTCTGATCATGATCTGATTTGAGGAGTTATCAGATTACAGAAATGTCATGTAAACTGAACAATCAGATAGAAACCAGATTACACACAGATGTAACACATGTAAACTGGACTGATTTGTGTGGCTGAACTGAGGTCTACACATTATCAGTCTGGGAGGAGCCAGTGATCAGAACGTTCAGACAAATACTTCACTGTGATTGGTCGAAGCGCCATAACAGCAAAACAGTACGGAAAATCAAACTTAAAGGTCCCATGGCATGAAATTTTCACTTTCTGAGGTTTTTGAACGTTAATGTGAGATCCCCTACCCTGTTTAGCCCCCCCCCCCATGGTTAAAAGTTGCGAAATGTCTAAACTGAGCATTTGCGATCCTTTTCTGCGTTACAAAAAATCGGAGCTCAAACGGGCGAGTTTGAACAAGGCACCTAATTGACGTCAGATCGAAAAAAGAAATGCAAATGCAGTTCCACCCCCGTCTGTCTGTACTCAGCGTCTCTGTAAATCACGCCCAGAGAGTTTGGACTGCGAATGCGCTAGGCAATGCGAAATGCGTTTTTTTATTTGCCTGGAGGCACGTCCGAGTGTTTCTAGGCTCGGAAGTCCTTTATCTGAGCCTCTGGACCTTTGAACAGCAGTGGTTTTATTTTATTTTATGTGGAAATGTGTTTATTTTTCAATGGAACGCTTCAAATCTCTCTCCCGTGCAAAAACAAGGAAATGGATCAGCTGTGGGCTCTGAGCTCTGAGTGGAGAGTTTGGCCGCGCCCCCACCCTCTACTATTGGCCATCTCTTTTCTCCTCATTTGCATTCAAGCAACAACGCCCAGAATAAAGAGTTTGAGAGAGATATTTATGACTCTTTCTCATCTTATTTCTGTTTCTCATGCACTGAGTGTTGATTTTGAAGAAGGATTCATTTACAGTATTAGGGAACCATTAAGGAGCCATATAAAAGCATCAAGAAGTACCATGTCATGGGATCTTTAAAGTTACATCCATCCTGGCAAAGTCACTCTCACATGTGCATGGCCTGGGACCCAGAACACACACTTCTGAAATACTAACAATTAGGGCTGTCCGTTTAATACGTTAATTAGATTAATTAATAACATTGCAAATTAAAGCGTTATAAAAATGAACGCAATTAATTATGAGTGGCAGTTCAATGCGCGCGGATTTTAAATTTGGTGTACGGCGAGCAAATCGCTGCTCGGGCCTTTGAACGGCAAGTTTATTTATAAAAAGAACGAAGACAGGACGATCAACAAGAACGGCTTGATTTGTATCTTTTGTCAAAAAGAATTTTCCAATCACCGAAGCTGCTCCAGCCTGACGGATCATTTGAATGCGAAACCCGTCCGGACAAGTTAGTTTGTTACCGGTGATAGAGTGAGCGTGAGCGCACTTCAACAAACCAACAAACCAACAAACCACCAAACCAACAAACCAACAAACCAACAAACCACACAGAATTTGGGAAACAACTGAGCAAAACGAACACTTGAAAACTGACAAACTCAATCACAAAGTGGGTTCTCTCTCTCTCTTTCTCTCTGTCTCAATCTCTCGCTCTCTCTCTTAAGATTAAAATGCGATTAATTAGATTAATTGTTTTAATCGCCTGACAGCACTACTAACAATATGAAGATGTGCGTCTGATCACTGGTGAGTTCAGATGGGCGTGATTGACAGGTGGATTAACCAATCAGGAACACGCAAAGTCTGTCTGTATTTATGGCTGCTTACAATAGAATAGAATAGAATAGAATAGAATAGTCTTTATTGTCATTATGTCAGGTAAAAATTGTACAAGGAGAAAAGAAAGGAAAAAATCTCACAGGGGACTGAAAAACATCACAGCACTAAACTCTGAGGTGAGGGAAACTTGATTTTGTTTGTGCGTTCATTTCACATGTCACTGAAATAAACAAATCTGATTGGACGGCTGTGTTTGAGCTTGATTCAAGTCGTGACAGAGGGAGAGGTGACCAGAACTCCAGGTTCAATGGGCCTCATTATGACCCTTTCTACAAACACATTTTTACTTAAAGGAAAATTAACGTTTTTTTACAATCTGAGCCTTCTTTCGGTAATAAAACAAGTCGTTTGACTCACCCATATCACGTTCGTGTCATTTGGAGCTGTTTGGTGAAAGTTATGTTGAGCCGTTCTGTTCTACTAATGATTCCGTATCCGTTAACATGGTGCTCGTATCATATGCTCGGGGCATTACTTTGCGGTCTCCAAATAACACAAACTTTAGCACTTTTCAAATCACAGAAGATCGATGTCTTAATGTAAGATTTAGTGGAAGCAAAAGTGGACTGTAATCCGAGATTTAGCCATAGTTTCGATTTGATGACGTCATCAGAGAGGACAGTGCGCATGCGTGAACTCGGATTGTGCTATCAGCTCCCGGGACCCAAACATGAAACGCAAAGCTGAAAACTATGGATAAATCTCGGATTACAGGCCACTTTTGCTTCAACTGAAATCTACATTAAGACATCAGCGATCTTCTGTGATTTGAAAAGTGCTAAAGTTTGTGTTATTTGGACACCGCAAAGTAATGCCCCGAGCACTCATGTTAACGGATACGGGATCATTACTAGAACAGAACGGCTCAACATAAGTTCTGCGATACTGCACCAATTGACAGCAAACTGCTATGGGTGAGTAAAACTACTTGTTTTATTGCCGAAAGAAGGCTCAGATTGTAAAAAAAAAACCGTTAATTTGCCTTTAAAGCTTTCTTAAAAACTTTTTTTTTTTTTCACAACTGTAAATGTTCATCTAAAGGAACAAATCCAAACAATCAGGAGCACTCGTACACACAGAAATTCTGCTGTTTTAGAATATTATTACTCTTATAATGCAAACAAAAATTTAAGTTCTTACATGCATGTTAGTTATATATTTTTAGCAATTATGTTATTTAAAAATAATATTGGGTACAAAAATAGGAGTCTGTTTTGTCACACAATAGACAGCGCTTTCAGTTTTGTCCATGATTGAAGATAATTCCCGAAAACCTGTTGCTTATTTTAAACATCATTGTACTGAGCTGAATGGACTCGAACCCTCACACATGACTGAACAGTAGAATGTCCCTCTGAGTGGTGTTATCGTCTGTATTCAAACACACAAATACATTCAGAGCCCAAACATTAGCCCTAATGGCCCTTTGCACTCTCTACATGCAGTCTTCACTAGTCTATTCTCTCTAAAACACCTTTAATTTCACCATTGTACCTTTGACAGATTGTGGTGTTTACTGTAAAAAAAAAGAAAAAAAAAGAACTGTGTTTAGAAGAAAAGCACTGATTTGGAAGTGCTCTGATAATCACCCTGTTTGTGGAGAGGCTCATGCAGCTCTAAATGAACGCCTTTGTGCTGTGGGCCACAATTAGGTCACAGGTTTGTATTGTGAAGCTGTTCTCCGTCACATGCACGCTGCTCCACTTAAAAAAACTGCAAAATCTCAATTCAAATCAGATTAATTGGAGATTTTTTATGCTAAAGGTGCACTATGGAACTTTTCTGGTGTCTACTTGTCTCTATGGGGATGTGTTTTGTGCTTGGATGACAAGTTCTCATCTGTCTCATAAATATAAGCATTTATTTAGCATTTATTCAATTATAGGTGGATTTTTTTTCTGCTCACAACAACATTGAAAATCAGGCTCGCCTCTCCACAGATCTGACCTGTAACTTGACCTGGTCGAATCTCCTACCCCAGTACTCCATGGAGATAGATATCTAGGTTTATCTGGTGACTATTCTATACTTTTTATTGTTAAAGGTCCCATGGCATGAAATTTTCACTTTCTGAGGTTTTTGAACGTTAATGTGAGCTCCTCTACCCTGTTTAGGGTACCATGAAGAAGTACCATGTCATGGGACCTTTAAGATACTGTATCTCTGATTGGTTTCAACATTTTTTGCATTTTTCATGATCAATTTGTCTATCCATGTGTTCAGTTTGTTTATTTATAAACAGATATGTTTTTTTAAATTAAAATTAGAAAACCACACAGAGACATACTAAAGGTGCATATCCATACACTTCCATAATCACCACATCAAAATCTAGAACTAAACCTAAACCAAACCAGGACTAGAACCGGACCAAACCAGCGTTAACCAGGATTAAACTGGACTCACACCAGGACCAAACATGATAGACTGTTTACCCAAAAAAGCTGAAATTTAAATATATCCTTAACTCAAGTAATTAAAAATTCCTGTTGATGATTTGTGGTGGATTTTTTGCAGTGTATTGTGTAATAGCCCCGCTCACGTGCACGCTCCTGTGGCCTGCCTGCTGGTGCACGTGGACGAGCTCAGAGTTCAGTCTCTCCCTCGGTCTCCCTCTCTGTCTCACTCTCTGTCTCCCTCTCCCTCTCAGTCTCACTCTCTGTCCCACTCTCTGTCTCAGTCTCACTCTCCATCTCACTCTCAGTCTCACTCTCCATCTCATTCTCAGTCTCACCCTCAGTATCACTCTCTGTCTCACTCTTAGTCTTAGTCTCACTCTCTGTCTCACTCTCAGTCTCACTCTCTCTTTCACTCTCTGTCTCACTCTTCGTCTCACTCTCACTCTCCATCTCACTCTCAGTCTCACTCTCAGTCTCACTCTCAGTCTTACTCTCTGCCTCACTCTCCATCTCACTCTCAGTTTCACTCTCAGTCTCACTCTCAGTCTTACTCTCTGCCTCACTCTCCATCTCACTCTCAGTCTCACTCTCCATCTCATTCTCAGTCTCACCCTCAGTATCACTCTCTGTCTCACTCTTAGTCTCAGTCTCACTCTCTGTCTCACTCTCAGTCTCACTCTCTCTTTCACTCTCTGTCTCACTCTTCGTCTCACTCTCACTCTCCATCTCACTCTCAGTCTCACTCTCAGTCTCACTCTCAGTCTTACTCTCTGCCTCACTCTCCATCTCACTCTCAGTTTCACTCAGTCTCACTCTCAGTCTCTCTCAGTCTCACTCTCCATCTCACTCTCAGTCTCACTCAGTCTCACTCTCAGCCACAATCTCAGTCTCACGCTCTGTCTCACTCTCTGTCTCACTCGCAGTCTCACTCGCAGTCTCACTCTGCCTCACTCTCCATCTCAGTCTCACTCTCAGTCTTACTCTCTGCCTCACTCTCCATCTCACTCTCAGTTTCACTCAGTCTCACTCTCAGTCTCAGTCTCTCTCAGTCTCACTCTCCATCTCCGTCTCACTCTCAGTCTCACTCTCCGTCTCAGTCTCACTCTCAGTCTCGTCTCACACATGTTTATGGAGCTCTAATGCAGTGCAGTTTATTCAGGTTATGCAGGAGATTTGTGATGCTGGAGGCTTCACCCCCTGGTCACCCCAAAACCCCAAAACCTCCAGAACTTCCCCATCTCTCCTCCTGTCCAGGGACTGCAGGTGGAAATGAGCATATTTGCTATAACCTGGCACAAACATATTACCTCTTTTATGTAGGTCAATGTTTCTATGTGCATTGTCCCTGTCAAATAAACTAATAAACTAAACTAAACTAAACAGAGCAGGGACCACACACCGACGGGCTGTGATCATAACCTTTACAACTAAAACTTCAACTATTGCTTCAGACCACGTTAGACTACAAAGCAACGAAGGTGCAACAAGGTGTGAACAGGGAGTCCTGCCAAACGAAGTACACTGATATATGGACCGATGTGACGTAAACGTGTACACGACTTCAGCAGATTTGACCAGAGTTTTGCGTCTTGGGCAGTGTAGACGAAAACGCTACGGCGGAGAGTATTCAAGTTTTCCACTTTGGAGGGCGGTTTCAGTTTTTTTGTGTTTTTAAGCCCTCAAAACACCATCACCGTCTAAATGAAAGGCACTAAATAAAATATTTTGTCATTTTTACCTGTAAGTGTTCTCGTGTAAACAGGCCCTTAGTCATTGTATTGTTTCTTTTTTTAAAGTAACAGCTGCACCTTTGTCCAGATCAACTTTATCTTGACGTAGAATTTCCTGCAGCCTTGAAACTGTAAACTGCACACGATATCAAGAGAGTCTTTTTCCTCTTCTCTCCACCTTTGTCTCCTCTCCACTCTCCCTCTCCTCTTTTCTCTCTCACTCCCAGTCTCTTCCTCTCTCCACCTAACTCTCACCCTCTCCCACTCTCTTCCTTCTTTTTCTCTTTCTCTCTCTCGTTCTCCCTCCCACTCTCCGTCTATCTCTTTCCCTCTCATCCTCTTCTTCATTCTCTTACCTCTCTCCCTTCTCTTTCTTGCTCCCTCACCCCTCCTCTCTCTCCCTCTCTCTCTCATCTGTGTCTCTCTCTCTCTCTCTTTCTACTCTTTCCCTCTTTCTTTCTCCTCTCTCTGTGTCTCACCTCTCCGCTCTCTGCCTCCATCTCTCTCCCTCTTCCCCCCACTCTCCCTTTAACTCTTTCCCTCTCACTCTTTTACTTGTTCTCTTACCTCCCTCCCTTTTCTCTCTCTTTCTGTCTCTCTGTCTCTCTTTCTCTCTCTCTCTCCTCCATCTATCCCTCTGCCTCCCTACCTCTTTCTCTCTTATGCCACTCTCTCTTGCTCCCTTACCCCTTCCTCTCTCTCCCTCTCTCATCTGTCTCTTTCTCTTCTCCATCTCTCTCTCTCTTCCTCAATACCTCTTTCTCTCATCTGTCTCTTTCCCTCCTCCATCTCTCTCTCTCTGCCTCCATGCCTCTTTCTCTCTTCTGACCCTTTCTCTTGCTCCCTCACCCCATCCTCTCCCTCCCTCTCTCTCTCTCATCTGTCTCTTTCTACTCTCTCCCTCTTTCTTTCTCCTCTCTCTGTCTCTCACCTCTCCCCTCTCTGCCTCCATCTCTCTCCCTAACTCTTTCCCTCTCACTCTCTTCCTCGTTCTCTTACCTCTCTTCTCTCTCTCTCTCCTCAATCTATCCCTCTGCCTCCCTACCTCTTTCTCTCTTCTGCCCCTCTCTCTTGCTCCCTCACTCCTCCTCTCTCTCACGCTCTCTCATCTGTCTCTTTCCCTCTGCTACTCTCTCCCTTTTTTTCTCCTTTCTCCGTCTCTCACCTCTCCCTCTTTCTCCCTCCCACTCTCCCCCTAACTCTTTCCCTCTCACTGTCTTCCTCGTTCTCTTACCTCTCTCCCTTCTCTCTCTCTCTCTCTCTCTCCTCAATCTATCCCTCTGCCTCTCTACCTCTTTCTCTCTTCTGCTTCTGCTCCCTCACCCCTCCTCTCTCTCACTCTCTCTCATCTGTCTCTTTCTCTTCATCTCTGTCTCTCTCTTCCTCAATACCGCTTTCTCTCATCTGTCTCTTTTCTCACCCCCATCTCTCTCTCTTTCTCCGTCTCCATGCCTTTCTCTCTTCTGCCCCTCTCTCTTGCTCCCTCATCCCTCCCTTTCTCCCTCTCTCTCTCTCTCATCTGTCTCTTTCTACTCTCTCCCTCTTTCTTTCTCCTCTCTCTGTCTCTCACCTCTCCCCTCTCTGCCTCCATCTCCCTCCCACTCTCCCCCTAACTCTTTCCCTCTCTCTCTCTCTCTCTCTCTCTCTCTCCTCAATCTATCCCTCTGCCTCCCTACCTCTTTCTCTCTTCTGCTTCTGCTACCTCACCCCCTCCTCTCTCTCCCTCACTCTCATCTGTCTCTTTCCCTCCTCTCCCTCTCTCCCTCCCTTTCTCCTGCTCTGTCTTTCCTCCCTCCTTCTCTCTCTCTTTCCTCCCTCGTTCCCTCTGTCCTTTATTGATGATTAGCTGATGTGGGAGCAGGTGTAATGAAGGCTCCTGGCTGCTCTGTCAGTTCTGCTCACTGGGCGCACTGAGAGCACCAGACCAAGCGATGGCGCTAATAAGGCTTCATACAGTAAACAACACGCACACCTGGACAGCCCTGCCCCCGGGGGAGAAGAAGAGGAGAGAGGAGGAGGAGTCCACGAAGGAAGAAAGTTTGTACCAGTCGACTCATCGTTCAGAAGTGACTGGGAGTTTGTAAACGGAGTGATTTAACTCTCTTAACGCTTTAACTTTATGTAACTTTTCGGCGTCTCCGTGGCGATACTGTCAGCTCAGAGTTTCAGCCAATCACAGCATTTAAGGGTGAGACGAGAGAAGTGGTGGAAGAACTTGATTTTGTTACAGATACCAGAGCGAAAGTATCTCATGGAAAAGTGACTTAAGTAAAAATATTAACTTTGACTTAGACAAACTATTGATCCACAGGGGGAAATTATTTTCAAGATTCAAGATTGTTTATTTGTCATATGCAGGATCAACACAAGGTCAACAATGCAATGAAATGCTTAGGATCAGAAGAACCGTTGACTCACTAAGATAGTCAGAAGTACAAATACTTCTGACTATCTTAGTGAGGGGTGGGCCCCCACTATTTGAGGGGCCCACCCCTCAAATAGTGGGGTGGGCCCCCCTGGGGGGGGCGCAGTGTGATGCCGGGGGGGGGGGGGGGCGCGTGTGACCCTGGGAAACATGCTTTATTGCCGTACTGTACTAGAACTAAGTGTAATTGCACATCAACAACAGTAGTTGGCAGTGGCGCTCTCATTGTTGCTCTGAGGCAGGGGTCGGAAACCTTAAATACATGATATACAGAACAGACTCAGCAGAACATCCTCTGTCACAGAACACGTATATTCCACTGAGTTGTGTCCTTTAGTCTGACAGAAGCTGACGCATCAGCGGCACAAGGAGAGAGCTTTTTTTTTTTGTTTTTTTTTCAGAGCTTTTAGTTTATGCAAATAAGCCATGTGGTTTTAAGTTTTGTTTCTGTAAAACGTAAACAAATGTGCGCAAAGCTGCATTAAAAACACATTAATATTTGAGTCCTCAGTGCAAAAAGACAGTGCAGTCTTTATTGTAAGTTTCTTTCTTTCTTTTTTTGTTTTTAATGTTAATAAAAGGATAAAATGTTATGTAGAGGTGTACTAATAACAATTTTCTAGACAAATAATACTATTTATAGTCACGCACAGGGAGGGGTGTGAAATGTTTTGTTCTTCCTAGGGGGGCGTCACAGAAAATAATTGAGAATCACTGTACTAATAGCAGTAATAATAGTACATGGTAAAAAAAAAAAAAAAAAAAAAGTGTTGCAAAAAGTGCAGAGGAAGAAGTAAACAATATAATAAAAAAAAGTAAAAATATATATATAATAAAATACAAAGGTATAGGTAGGATTAAGTAAGGTGTAAGTAGTGTATTTCACAGATTGCACATAATACAAAGACAGATTAGTGGAGATAGTTTCAGAGCTATTTCAGTGTAGGTAGCTCCTCCCTGCAGCTAGATATAAACAGGGTCTAACCAGCACTAGAACCAGAGCTGACGAAGCCTCTTGGATGAGCGGCGAAACATTTTCGACCAAACAAACTTTGTCCAGTTGACAAATTGAATTTCTCCTTTTATCATGGATTCTACCTGGACGACTGAGGGACTCTTCACGCATAATATAGTGTAGTGTATATATATATATATATATATATATATATATATATATATATATATATATATATATATATATATATATTAGGGCTGTCAAACGATTAATTTTCTTGATCGCAACTAATCTCAGAAATTTCATAGTTAATCGCGATTAATCGTGATTTATTTTGCATGTTTAAAATTGATATCTTGCAGTAAGTCCGTTCGAATCTAAAGTTAAACTCACAATGCAAAGTATTTCTCACCATTTTTTTTATTTCAAAAAAGTGCAGAGAAAGGAAAAAGTAACAATGAACCAGTAATAGTGCTTACTTTGAGAAATTGTAAATAAATGATTGAAGCCCGCTCGAGCTGCCTACGGATGCATAGAAGGAACAAAATACTAGCAAACTCAAAATAGCGCGTTTAACCGACAATGAGTTTAATTAATACAACCAAATGAGCTGCATATGGATGGTAGAATTGCGGAAAATGCTGGCAAACTCTGATCGCGATAAAAAAAAAATGTTCGCGATTAAAACTCTATTGCGATTAATCGCGATTAACGCGTTAATATTCCCAGCCCTAATATATATATATATATTGCACAGGTTATTGCACAGGTAACAGTAGCATTTACAGTGAGGTGGTGACAAATCTTGGATACAGTCGCTCTCTCATCACAATATAATATACTGTAATAACAGACAGTAACAAAAATAAATGGTATAGGAAAAAAGAGCAAGAGACCGGTGTCAAATGAGACATAATTCTAAAAGTAAATGTAAATATATATGTAAAAGTCAAAATAAAACAGAAAAATAAGTAATAAAATATAAAATCACAGCTATATACAGGAGACAAGAACGTGCAATAATCTACTGATTGACAGAGTGTAAGGTTATCTGTTACTTAAGATTTAGTTGCACAGTTGTAGGGAGTATTATCTGTTACATAAGGGTGAGTTGTTGTACAGTTGTAGGGAGTATTATCTCCTCTGTCCCTCTATGGTCTGGTGCAGTGGGTGAGCAGGAGTGTCCATAATGGAGAGCAGTTTGTCCAGTGTCCTCCTGTACCTCACTGCCACAAATGTCTCGATCACGTGACCAGCTTTACGGATCAGTTTGTCAATCCGCCCAATGTCCCTTTTACTGGTGGCGGTCCCCCAGCAGACCACAGCAAAGTTCAGGGTGCTGGCCTCCACAGACTGGTAGAAGATCTCCAGTAATTCACACATTGAAAGATCTGAGCAGGAAGTAGAGTCTGCTCATGTTCTTCTTGTACACAGCATTACAGTTGTCCTTCCAGTCCATCCTCTTGTTCATATGGACGCTAAGGTACTTACAATCCACTATTTTAAAGTATATGTTTAAAAATGCAGAGTAAAAAGTTAAAGTATTTCACACAAATTTTGATAGAGATCTAATATTTCAAATGTAGTAATTTTGATACAAATCTGTGCAGAAACAATTGAACTGATCGTTATAAAGATCTCCTGTCATCAATCAATCAAACATTATTTATAAAGCACTTTTCATACAAAAAAATGTAACATAAAGCACCTTTCAGTGATTAAGGATTAGGAGATTGACTTTTTATTGATCTCACATAGGAGAAATCATTTTTGGCATTTGACCCAGGGACCATCCCCATGATTTTGTTGTTTAGACTTTGGTCAGAAAACCGGAGTGCCCGGAGGAAACCCACCCAGACATGGGGAGAACATGCAAACTCCACACAGAAAGGCCCGGGCGACCCAAACCTTCTTGCTGTGAAGCATGAGTGCTAGCCACTCAGCCACCGTGCCACAAACAATAAAATAGATCAGCCACCATGCTTCGATAATAAAACTATAACGTTTTTTCTGACTGTGTAGCATCAGTTTACACCTTTTTGTTGGGAAATATACGTTTTCTGTTCTTCACTGAAAGTTGTGTGGACTCAAACTGATCAGATCGATTCTTTTGAACAGTTTACAGAGCAAGATCAGATCATTGCGGCAAACATCAGTGTCGGTATGGCGTGCAGTGAAGGACATTTCAGGGTTTAAATGATCAGAACGAGTGGAACTTTTAAACACTTATATCTAAACAAGATCATGTTGTAGGGAAATCAAATCTAGTTTTATTTTGTGGTTTTGGTGTAAAGTTGCAGTATTGTAAGTGTTGATTTTGACAAAACTCTGTGCCACCGTTGTAGATTAAATAACACAGACTTTTGGGTTAATGTGAAAAAGTTTGAGGTTTTAACATGGTTAAAATGGAAAATAATAATAATAAATAATAATAATAATACATTTTATTTCAAGGCGCCTTTCTAGACACTCAAGGACACCGCACAAAGACAATCAATTAAAAACAGTTAAAAACAGTTAAAAACAGGCAGTATATACATAATAAAACTAAGAGAATGGACAAAGCAATACAAGTAAAATGAAACAGTCAGCAGGGAGAGAATGATTAAGTGGGGTAAGATATTTTGAAAAGATGGGTCTTGAGTCTGGATTTAAAAATTGGTAGTGATTGAACGTTCCGGAGGTCTGAGGGGAGTGAGTTCCATAGATGGGGAGCAGAGCGGATGGAGGCCCTGCTCCCCATGGTGCTGAGACGAGCGGGAGGGACTGTGAGGTGGATGGAGGAGGAGGACCTGAGCGAGCGGGTGTGTGTAGTGACATGAAGGAGTTCTGTGAGGTAAGTTGGAGCCAGGTTATGGATGGACTTGAATGTGAGGAGTAGGATTTTGAACTGAATACGATAGTGAATGGGGAGCCAGTGAAGCTGCTGCAGGACCGGGGTGATGTGGTGAATAGAGGGAGTTCTGGTGATGATCCGGGCAGCAGAGTTTTGGAGAAGTTGTAGCTTATGAATAGTTTTTTGGGGGAGACCATACATGAGGGAATTGCAGTAATCAAGACGTGAGGTGACCAGGCTATTGACAAGAATGGCGGCTGTGTGAGGGGTGAGTGAAGGACGGAGACGGTTGATATTTCTGAGGTGGAAGTAGGCTGTGCGTGTGATATTGTTGATGTGTGACTGGAATGAGAGAGTGCTGTCCAAGATGACACCCAGGCTCTTTACCTGAGGGGAGGGAGAAATGGAGGAGTTATCAACAGTGACTGAAAGGCTGTCTATTTTGTTTAGTGTAGATTTGGTGCCAATGAGTAGGACTTCAGTTTTATTGCTGTTTAGTTTTAGAAAGTTGGAGGAGAACCAGGATTTGATTTCCTGAAGACAGTGGGTGAGGGAGGAGGGTGGGAGGATGTTGGATGGTTTGGAGGAGATATAGAGCTGGGTGTCATCTGCATAACAGTGGAAGTGTATGTTGTGTTTTCTGAAAATGTGACCAAGAGGAAGGAGGTAGATAATGAATAGGAGGGGGCCAAGGACTGAGCCTTGGGGGACACCTGAGGAAAGAGGGTAGTGCTGGGAGGAGTAAGAACCGAGTTGGATGTACTGAGAGCGGGAGGAAAGATACGAAATGAACCAGTGGAGAGGTGTGTGTGAGATGCCAATAGAGATAAGTCTGTCGATGAGGATGGTGTGAGTGATTGTGTCAAAAGCTGCACTTAAATCCAGTAAAATGAGTATTGTCAGGAGTCCATTGTCAGCTGCAAGTAGGAGATCATTTGTGATTTTAATTAAGGCTGTTTCGGTACTATGGAGGGGTCTGAAGCCGGATTGAAATTGTTCGTACAGATTATTTTCAGTGAGGTGAGAGTGAAGTTGAGAGGCAACAATTTTTTCAAGTATTTTAGAGAGAAATGGGAGATTGGATATGGGGCGCAGGTTATTAAAATCGGTTGGGTTTGTACCGGGTTTTTTGATGATAGGATTGATTTCTGAAATTTTAAATGAGGAAGGTACAATGCCAGTGGTCAGAGAGGAATGTAGGATAGAAGTTATTAAGGAGATGAGAGAAGGAAGACAGGCTTTAACCAAAGAAGTGGGGAGGGGGTCTAATCTACAGGTTGAGGGTTTGGATTTATGGACCAGGGCTGATATTTCACTAACTGAGGGAAGAGTAAACTGTGAAAAAGTGGAGGGAGGAGGGGT